>JAVJIF010011203.1:0-119251 GCA_038442645.1 Agave tequilana | reverse complement strand
TTTGAGTGTTTTAATTTTTCTTGAATACATTGAGCTCCTCATGGATCCAAAGTCTTTAACCATATATATATTTTTTTTTTAAATCTTTTTGTAGAGGTCCTTGAATGCTTCCTACACAACCTCCTGAATTTACTTTCTCCAGTATATTAGCAAATTTCAGTATTGAGACATCTTTCTAGCTATCTTTTTTTTCTTTTTCTTTTTCTTTTGTTGCTGAAAATATTGTCTATCAGCATGAGCAATCATTTCTTTACCTGTGAATTTTAGGTTGATGAAGTGAAAGGATGGTTGGAAGGAAGACTAATGACATCAGAGGTTGTATAATACTTAGTAAGATTTAACTCTTTCTCCATTAACATGAATAGCTGGAATTTGGGGAAATACTGTTTTCTCCTTGAAATCTTAAATCAACAGCAATACCCAATTATTTGAATAATACATTATCATTCTGTGCAAAATTTAGGCATTTATCATATATTACTCCTTGAAAGAAAGTCAAATAATTGTGTTAAGCGGGATCTGTTGATAACGGAAAAGGATGGGGAGGCGCAATGGAGTTGCTTGCTCAAGTAATCACTCTTGAGTTTTATTCACTCCATCTTCAACGCGGGCACCTCAAGGGATCTTCTTTTATATAATTGACTGTTGTGTAGTGGAGGGCGATGCATACCTGAGGGAGTCTGAAGGAGTATGCAGGTGCTAGAAGAGCCTGAATACCCTAATTAGCAGAAAGAGGAAAATAAAAGAAGAAAAAGAATAAGACACTAGAAGGACCTGGCCTTTATAAGATGGGACTTCTTGATGAGATCAAGTAACATTAAGGGGAGAGAGATGCTGAGAGACACCGGATGGAAAGGATATAACCTATGCAATTGAATAATGATATAATTGGGGCAATTCTTTACATGAGTCAAATTTGAAAAATAAAACTTGAATTTGATTATGGGTACTGAACTAAATCTTTTTCATATTGATAGACTAGTTTGTTGCTTGAACATTTAATGCAGACCATAGGGTAATCAGGGATTAGATAACCATTACTAAAACATATAATATCCTCTATGGATCTCTAAATTATGGTTATGGGTTTCATTTGTATGTTTTCTTGACTGGTCTATAGGCAAGATGTGGTCCACCTGGGGAGCCAATCAACAGGACCACTATACAATGTCACCCCTAAGAGAGCCATGCTGGCAGGTTATTGCTCCAATGCAAAAAGTGCCTCCGAGGAATTTAAGGATAACAACTGGATCTATCCAATCTGGAGAGCATACAATACCCAATTGTTGTAATTTATGTGTCCTGAGAATCAGCCTGTGTTTCATATTCAGCCAGCTTAATGATCGTTTTGTTGCAAGTATATCTGAATATATAAATGCCCTTAGATTTTTAAGTCTCTCCGATGTCTTTGCGCTTAGTTTTATAATTGAAGAATGAATAAAAATGTACTTACTGCATGGACAACTTCCAAAATCCTTGGTGCGCGTTCTAACTTTATGGCTATCTTTTGTTTGGTGTGATATGTTTGTTGCCTTGTTTGTCAATGGCGGGTGACTTAACATTCTAGAAGGCTTGCCACTAGCCTCCCCTATACCTCCTTCATACTTTTGGTGTCTATTTTTTTTTTAGGGTAAATTGCAAAAACGGTACCTATGGTTTTAGAGAATCTCATAATGGATACGAAACTTTCATTTTTTTTTGTCAAAACGGGTGACAAGGGCCCCACATCCATTACTTTATTTAACCTTTTTGTTACTTTGCTGTTTGAGGAGTCACGTGCAAGGCACACGACTCAAATTTATGACCATTTTGCCCTTCTTCCCCTCTGAACACCAACTATTTCCATTTCAAAACTAAACTCATCAACTCAGTCTCTCTCTCTCTCTCTCTCTTCTCCCCCCCCCCCCCCCCCCTCTCTCATGAGACTAAGTGCTAGTGATGCTTAGATGAATGATACAAAAATGGTGGCCCATTGCTCCACATGCCACCTCGTTTTTTCTTTTTTTTTTTTTTTTTTAAAATTTTTGTGTGCTCACAATGCCCACCAAGTTCTCATATAAATCTCTAATATTATTGCCTTTTGGCTCTATTCAAGTGAAGTCCAACTCACCAAAACTCTACCATTGTCACACAGTCCCTACACTTTGAATCATGATGGTGTCCAAGTACTTACAAAGAATGTGATGCTTCTTGCTTACCTTTTCAGGTTGGGTTTCATTATTTTCTCGTTGGATTGTTAATTTGAAGCATGCATGAAGACAAATAGTTAAGGTTTGAGGAATTGAAAGCGATTGAATCCAAATTCCAATTTTATTGTGTGGAGAGAATTTCACAACTTGTAGAGGTTTGTCATGGCAATGGCCCGAAATAAAGTTTCAACTTTTGTAAGATTTGCAGCCGGTGCATGAAACACCTTTTTTTGTGGTATTAAAATTAACTTACTTGCACATCGTTGTTAATGTGGGCCTAATACTAACAACCGACTAACAGAACTTAACAGTAGCTACCCAATTTGACAAAAATGAAAGTTTGGTGCCTATTTTGAGATTGTCCGAAACCTCGAGTATCCTTTTGCAATTTACCTTTTTATTCATTTTCTTTGATAGATTGAATGGTAGCCTTAGGTTCCCCTCCTTTTTTTTATCCTTTAGTTGACTTATTTTATCATTTTTCATGTTTTCAGCTGTAGCTATTTTTTCATTGAATTATCAATAGCATTACCAATAGCCCTTCTTAGTCCAGCAATAGCATTATCAAAGCTATTGAGGAAGTCCATCAATCATCAATAACAAGTTTTGAAATCTCGGAATCGGTATCCGAATCGGTTGTCTCGGTGATATGGGATCGGTGAATTTTTTTAAAAATTAATAAAACTCTGTAAAAAATTATTGATAATTAGAAGCATTTTGATGTATTTGTTAGAATACTTGATTGAATCTAAATCACATTCGAAAAAACATTACAATACAAATCTCGGTGCAAATATAATACATTACAAATAGTGTTTCTATGTGAATGATGCAAAAACTAAAAATTAAAGAGATTTCTTAATGTAAAGGGTTTACATAAACAACAAACACATAGCACAAATCTCAAACATTTGATATGTTTCTTATTTGATCTCAATATCCTTTCAGGCTATAGTATACCTCTTCGGCGGTGGACCTTGCGTCAAACTATTTGGACTGAATTTAAAGATACCCCCTCTTTGATCCTCATAGATCAAATGGAGATCACCAAGCAACACCATAGCAGTCTCCTTGAATTTATACCACTTTTGCAATTGTGTTTCACTCATCGATTCGTAAAAAGTTAAATTAATTTGATCAGGTTATTGATTGTATCGATCTAATGACGTATTTCGTGGGTGATCCAAAATGCAATAAATATGAAGTACTCGAGCACAATTTGAGATGCGATGGCTATAGTAACAAGGATTTGATGTGTTTTAAGTTCCCAAAGTGTTTACAAATGCTCAATCATTCTCTTTGCAGCTTTCTCGACATCTAATAAGGTATGCGAGCCACTATGTTAGTTTTACATTATTCATGAAGCACATAAAAAATAGTGCATAATAATTCAATAAGCTTAACTTGACATTAAATTAAACTAATAATAATTTAGTGTATGAAAACTAAGAAATATCTAAAAAGCTTCATAAATGCAGGAAAGTAATTACAAAGACATTCAAAGATGCAAATTCTACATCACTACCGGAAGCTAACTCGATGGGTTTAGGGGGGGCGATCATCGTCAAGTTCATTATGTCTCAGATGCTGATAAAGTTCAGGGGGGTAGGGTGATAAGGCTGAAGTTCAGAGTAGGTATGATTACTATTTTGGCTTGACTGGTCGGATGTTCCGGTTGGTGAGGATAATTTTGAGTGATCTGAGTTCCATCAAAACTATTGTCGTGTCATCGTATGCTGGTGGTAGGTCCTCTTGTAGAATCATGGGATGATAATAAGGTACGGTTGTACGTGAGTATGTATCATCACCATATGATTGTTATGGATTATACAAGTCATTACTCGTATTAACCCCCTCACTATTAGAAGTTTCGGCCATGTTGTTATGACCAAACCGTCTCTTACCAAAATCTCCACTTTGATGCGATGTTCCATGAGATCTCGATTGATCATTTGTGTACTCCAAATCAGCTGATCTAGAACCACCACGAGTAGGTATCTTAGGAGCATCTTCACCTCCACTACCATTATCACCACCTTCATTTGAACCTTTATTGTCATCACGCTGGATTGTTGTAGACGCAACTTGCTTCCCTTTTCCTGCTAGTCCTCTCAACTTGGGTGTTTCCTGTAGATAAATCTTCATTCTTAGTAAGTGCTTCATCTAACCATGAATTTACCCTATCATCGAGGACACTATCTTCTATTTCTCTAAACCACTGCCCCAATGGGTTTAATGCATGAAAGATATTATCTAAATTAATTAGCTGGTCTGCAATCTCCCTCCTTTGAATGATTTGTGCTCGCAACCTCATATTGTAGTGCACAAACACCAATTTCTCTAGCCTTTCCATTGTGAGTCGGTTGCGGGGTCCAGTGTGTATAAGCTTGAAGATGGTCTAGTCTCTCACAATTAGATGTGGATACCATTTGACTTAGAATTCGCACAACTAACTTTGCTAGTGCCGGAGTTTCCTCATTTCCTACGAAGGTCCACCATTCGCTACAGTTAGTCAAAAAATCTTTATGAGAATAATATTGTCTAATTGATATTTAAATATATTTTAAGATCTTATTGACAATTTATCTGGCGACAAGTTCTTTACTGCCACCTTCAAATTCTGCAACAAGAAAATATTGACCTTTATTCTCAATCTCAGCCTATGATTGATTTAGAAGCTAAGTAAATATGGACAAGCATTATTTACAGTTTTATTATAGTTATAGTCTTTAACTCTTTTTCAATTTGAATCTGGAGGGTTGGGTCTGTCACCATTCTGTCCACAACGTGCCGGAGTCCAAATACTACCTCTTTGTCATTTTTGACATTTGATAGATATTGATAATTTGGATTCAAATTATATCCTGTACAGTTTATTTTAACAAATTTGTAAATGATCCAGATGATGTGTAAATGCCAACTCAGTTAATTATAATAACTTATTCACCGGCGGCATGTTGTGTCTTTGTGAAGTTGCTTATCCAGCGCTTGTCAATAATTTTCCACCACTTATCGTAATCAACGCCGTTCATGTGTCCTTGTACTCTTCGTTGCATGATCCATAGCCTCTTTCAAAAAAGCCCATAACTTTATCATCACTATCCAGTATCCACCATTCTAAACACCTTTACCAAAGGATCAAATACACTGCTGACAATAGTTACATCCGTCCAATATTCATCATCATGATTATACTGGATGGTTCTTTTCCTATTTCTTTGTCCCGTTCGTGTAGTCGCAAGAGGTTTTCAGTCCACTCTTTTGCTACAATCATTCTTCAGAGGTCATCTTGGTGCTTTAAAATTGATTCCGATGCTAGAAAATGTTGGCCCGAAGGCTTCCACCCTGTTTTGATGATGATTAACTCATGTAGTTATGTTTTCTAATAATCTTGTGATTTAGTTTCAGATCATGTAACAAGATATTAGTTGGTGATTGCTTCAAAAAGAGAAGTTGGAAGCCTTCACTTGGTGATTCCCGTGCCCGAGCATCAAGTTCATACTTTTGCACTCGGTGAATCACGTTTAGGATCGAGTCGGCTTGAAGATGGAAGATCATCAAGAAGACTTAGGTATCCTAGTTTAGTTTAGTGTGTTTTAAATCCATTTGTAAAGATAAGTATAGTTGATATGCTCAAGTGCACAACACACACGTTTTATAGATTTTGGTTTTCATGAATAGTTTAGATCAAAACAAGTTAAATGGTTTTTATGTATATTAGATGTGTTCAATATACATACATGCTTCATATCTTAAACAAACTTACTTTGATATGTCTATTCATGAGTTTTAAGAAAAATCAGATTTCCTATTGAGAAAAATTCAAGTTTGACAAAATACTAGTTTTGGTTTTGGTAAAAATGTTAAAACACAAAAATGGTTTCATATGCTTGATATTTGAGTTAAAATGTTTATCACAAGTTTATTTATCAATGCAAAATGATAAAAACTATTTTTGGGTATTTTTACAAGACTTAAAGGATTTTTAGAAATATTTTTAAACCTGTTTCTGACCCAGACTGTGGCTGACAGGCCAGGTCGGTCGACCGCACGGGTCGACCGCACCAAAGGCCGGTCGACCCTTGCGGTCGACCGACGTGCACAGGCTTGTGCACGTTTGGCAGACACAGGGACGGTCGGCCGGGCGGCCGACCGGACCAGAGAGCTTTGCTCTCTGTATCTGGGCGGTCGGCCGTGCGGTCGACCGGATGCCCCAGCGGTCATATTTCTGACCGTTGCGGTCGCCGGCTGGCCGACCGCTAGCCTGTCAGCTGCCAGATCAGCCTAACGACTAGTTTCTGTTTTGGCCTATATAAACCCCATTCCTTTTGGATTTTGGCCAAGGTTTTTAACAAGAAAAATTCTCAGTTTCTCCAGAGTTTAAAGAAGTTTTAAAAGAGTTTTAAAGCTTAAAGATTTCATTTTTATTGTTTTTCAAGGGTTTTGGAAAATCAAAGAAAACTAGGATTTTGGGATATTGTTTTGGATTTACATTTCTATCATCTACAAGAGATTTCCCAAGTAGTTTTTCTTTGTGATTTGCTTTCCAAAAACACCTTGATTTCCACTTGAGCTATATCTTCTATCCTAATCTATTTAGGATCTTTGTTTTGTGGAAAAGAGAGTTTGTGGTTGAAAGAGACCACTTGTTGTAAATCCTTGCTTTGATTGGGTTGCTCCCTCTTTGGTAGAGGTTGAGGTTTGTGTTTGCTCCCTCTATTGTGAGGTGGAGTTTGGTTGTTGGCTACGGGCCTTATCCCTCTTCAGTAGAGGTGGATTGTGGTTGTATTGCCTCGGGGCATTGTTGGTTGAGAGAGGAGTTTGGTACTTCTTTAGTGGATTGGAAATCCTTCACGGTGGTGAAGGCGGGATGTAGAGCTAGGGGCTCGAACCTCGAAACATATATTGTCTTTGCGTTTGATCCATTGTCTCTCAACTGTATCTCTTTTATTTGTGCATAGCATCATTCATAGCATCTTATCTATTTGCTTGTGTTTAAGCATTGATTCATATTGCCTATCTCTTATATGCTTGTGTGCTTGTGTGCCTCACTTGTACTTAACACAAGAGCTTCATATAGCACCTCAACCCATATCTAGGGGAATCAAGAGGAGTTAGTCCAGAGCCCTTCACGGGGAATTCGGCTACACTTGTGTGTTGTACTAAGTGTGTTGCAAATAGTTTTTAAGCTTCCGCATTTAGCACATTTAGTTCACTAGATTAGCACTTACACCTATTCACCCTCCCCCCCCCTCTAGGTGTTTTTCAGAAAATGCATGTCAAATCTTGTGAATGCAGGCCTTATTAGTTCGCTATTTTGGGTCTCCTTTCTCATTACACTAAGCGCCCACCCATGATTATAATGGAAATTGTAAGTCTTTGGGATCATAGAATGACCGTTTTAATCTCTTCATCCTCTGCTATGGCCCTCAACATCAGATGATGCAATGTGCTGCACGTGGGGTCCAATACAGATGTCTTCTTCTTTGCACCAATAATTTCTCTGCTGCTTTGTAGTTCAGGTCTGTCAATACCGGAAAGCTTTTCACCAATAACTTTTTCCATTAGACCGCAGATATATTCACCGCTCTTGAATTTATCAGACGTATCTGCAGACTTTAAGAATACAGTTCCCATGGGAGAGTATACAAGAAAATTAATCAAACTTCTCTTGTTTTGTGTTGACCACTCGTTACACATTACTGTGTACCATATTCATCCTACAAGTTTTGAAAAGTTTTCAAATAATCTTCCATTTCCATATCCAGATAACCATGTGAAATTTCATATGGAGTTGGACCTTGCACTGTTGGGCCTATTTCAAACATTTCTCTAATCATTCCGTGGTAGTATGGAGAATCAACAAGAATGACATTAAATGTCATAAACTGTCATCCCGACCAACTTTGTTTTTTTCTTTCAACCCTTGACAAGTAGATTTAATCTTGGGTTGTATATTGCTTTGTTTACTCAGCAGAAATGGATCTACGTTAGGAGGTTGTTTGGATGATTTACCATGGGCAAGTCTTTCCTGCAATTGGACATTTACGAAACGAGACCGTATGCTCAACCCTGTAGCTACACCCGAACTGCTTCCTAACCTTGCATCGAAGCGCGGACTGCCTCCTAATCTTGCGCTAGCACTTGAACCGCTTCCTACTCCCAAATACCTATTTCTTCCCTTTTCGTACAGTTTAACTTCACGTCTAATCTCTCACATCGCTCCCATGTCCCTACTCTCCTCATCCTCATTCTATCATCTTCAGCAGAATTTAAAGAACAGGTGTACTGAGTAATTCCTTTTGCATTTTTTCCTTCATTATTTTCCTCTTTGTTTTTCTTCTGCCAGACATATTCTAATATTAATTTTCTAACTTCACTCAACACTTCCTTGAAAGGCATCACTTACCAACAATTCTTGCCACTGATTTTGATACTAGTGACCCCACCACTCATCGCTCGCAGATAGTAGTTACTTTTTACTATCAGGAACTACTTTACAATGTTGTCCATCTATGTCTGTTTCTTTCCGGTATTTGAGATTTTGGGGCATTGTAGTCTGTTATAATTCCTGGACAGAGGTGTATGTGTTAATTATTACAAGAGATCCCAAATTACATGTTTGCTAACAAGAGATCCAAATTACACGTTTTCTAATATGTCATATTCATGGAAACCATTTTGTAGCAAATTTTTAATAAATATTCTATTTCTAATAATATAATTGTAAACAAATAATTTAACAAACTAATCATATTGTAGTTAATTATATTCATGACAATCATTTCTAACCATTTTCTAAATTTCCTAATATTTTTAGTTAATTACATTCATGGAAATAATTTTGTAACAAAATTTTGAACCTTTCTCTAACAAATTCTGATTTTTGAAAATTAATCTAACAAATTAACATTTTAAAACAATTTTAACATTTTTTTTGACAATTTTTTTTATAAAGTTTTAACATTTTTTCTGACAAAATAACTTTAAACAATTAATGTAACATATTAAAAATATACTTGGCAATCATTTTCTAGTTAATTCGTAACAATTTTATATAATTATTTTAACTTTTTTAACAAATTAAGTTTAAACAGCTAATCTAACAAACAAATATAATTAATCTACCAAACTAATTAAGTAAATATATTATAAAAAATTGTATAAATGACAACCATTTTATAGTTAGTTTCAAACTTTTTCTAAAATTTCAAACATTTTACAAAATTTCCTAAATTAATTTAGTTTGACAAACAAGAATCTAACAAATATGTTAATTAATCCAACATCATATTGTTTATGTAATTTAACCCAAATTGAACTTGGGCCTAACTTACATGGCTTCAGCTAAAGCATAAAAATTAACTAAATTAAATGGGTTTGAGAAAACATGCAAATATAACCATCATAAATGGGTTTTAGAAGACATTGAAATTTAAATGGACTAAATAATGGGCTTGAGCCCAATCTCTAATCTTTAATAGTGATTTAGTGATTTGTGCCCAATCTCTCTTTCCTTCCGTCTTTCCTATTGACAATTCTTTCCTTCTCTCTCCAACTGAAAGTTCTCGCAATAAAGAAGGTCGCGACTGACCCATTGACTGCGGACTCCTTGACAAATCGTGCGAACTCCTCAAATGCGGACGACTCCCCTTCTCGACTACGCCAATCAGCCCCTTCCTCCTTGATCTGCTACAACACCAACAACCTCTTTTTCTCTTCGATTTTGCCGGCTACAACACGATCTCCTTGATGACGTCACCTCTCCTCGCACGAGGCCAAGAGAGGCTCGATCTACTCCACGACGATGATGACTCCTCTAGCGAAACTTGGGTTAGTACCAAGATTTTTTTGTTTTTGTTTTTTGGAATTTTAAGAGAATAGATCTTGAGAGCTTCTTTTGCAAATTGAAGTGTATTTATAACTGATTGCATTGAATTCCCTTTCAGAAACTGTTTATGCACGAGAAGAGCGCATCAAAAGCAAAGGCAAGATTTGACATCTCGCTTTTTGTTGTCGGAGATGCGCTAATTAGCTGCTGACAGATGGAATATTAAACAATAATCTTCTTTCTTTTTTCAAATCAATGAACTCTTGATTCCCCCCCCCCCCAAAAAAAAAAAAAAAAAAAAAAAAAAAAAAATCAACTCTCGAATCAACGGGAATGGGGTCATCTCGGCCAATATTGGTTGGAATCGGCCGATTCTATTTTGGCGTGTTTGGATTCATGGAAGTGGCAGGAAAATGGGAAGTGGGAAAACTCATTTCCCACTTCTTTTTTTTTGTTTTGAACCAGAAATGGAAAATGGGAAAACGTCTTTTCCTTTTCCCTTTTCCCTTTTATGCCTCCCTTTTACGTTACCATTTCTCACTTCCAGCGTGCTACAGTTAATTTTGTAATTATGTAAATCTCACTTGTAATAGGTTGTAGCTTAATGAATTAAATTTAATGTCATGTAAATTTCACTTGCAGTCTAATTACAGTTCAAAAATGTCACTTCAAAAATAATATTTAATTTAATATTATTTTGTGGTCAACTTTGTGACCAAATTTCTACTTCCACTTTAACATTCCTAACTAAACACCAAAAAATACAATATACTTTTCCGCTTGCACTTCCACATTACAACAAAACACCGAAAAATTTACCTCCACAAATCTCAATTTCCCACTACACTTCCACGTGTTCCATTTTCACTTCTCACTTTCTATTTTCTTCCCAGTTCCATGAATCCAAACACGCCCTTTCTTCAGCCTGATTCTTTATCTTGTCATCGATTACGATTTACAATATCCGATATTGTCTTGGTCCGGGCTGATTCCAATACGAATCGGCCGATTCGTTCGGAATCGGACGATTCCTCATACCATGATCAGTAGCTTTTCTCAGTCCATCAACAGCATAAGTCCATGTTGCCTACATTACAGGTCTCCCTTTCAACTACTATCCTCCATGATCTATAACTCGGCATCATCTTGTGAAACATTAATGTTAGCTTGACAGCAAAGGCTAAAAATTTGGTCACCTCGCCGGGAAACTTTCTTGGCAGAAATGTGCTTCATTGCGTTCCCCATCTGATTGGGAAAATGCTGACTAACAGGTCCAAGGTTGAACAACTTGAAAACCACCAAAGACATCTCACAAAAGTGTAAACTGTAATAAAAACTTTATGTTAAGACCTGTATGCTTTTTCTAAAATTCACTGAAGAAGAGTTATTGTATGCATAACTGTATACCTGATGGCCACATAATGTTGTAGGAGAACCATCTCGAGGCAAGCTTGGTGGTAGACCATTTAATTGGGCTTTATAGAGGAGTGAAAAGTTTTACGAGTGACAGCACTTCTGTCATTTGCCCAAATCAGTCATCTCAGTGAAAAGGAGAAAGGAGTGGGCGGGTCGTCATTTTTTCCATAAATTGGGTTGGCTAATGGAGAACTCGAAGTTATGAAAGACGCGTAAATGATTTGATGGAGATTTTTACAACTGGCTGGTAATTGTGAGCAAATAAGAGTCCTGGTAGTAAACATGATAGATGTTGTCACGCATCGCTTCCCAAAATATGTGAAAACGACACGTGACGAGAGTCAATGACGCATATACGCGAGGAGAATACCCCACGTAGACACGCCAAGCCTCATGTAACCTAAACAAGTTATATGATTTAACTATAATGACATCATAACACTGCAATATGACATATAATTTCCCACACAAGATAATATGATTTTATAAATAATCAAATATTGAGTCCAATATAACAAAATCAATAAATTCGGCAAGAGATAAAAGAAAAGTAGGAACAATGCCAAAGATCGGATGATCAAGTAAAATGAACTCTGGCTCCTATCGTTTCTCTGTAAGCTTCTCGTATTACATGTGATTCTCTCCAAATACCTGACCAACATACTGAAAAATCTTTAGACCTAGATATGTAAATTCAAGGGAGTCAGAAAACTCCCAGCGAGTGTGTAAAATGAGAGAATAACAGTATATTACGATATATGATAACAATTAGTACATTATAATCATATTGCAAATACAATAACATACAATACATAATTAAATAGTGAAGTTAATCTGTGATAGAATCATGGGTTAGGTATTTATCAATGCTCATATATACAACTAAACACACATCAATCTACGGTACATTATGAAAGGTTTATTTTTATTAATTATGTTAGCGAACGTCAATAGTCTTATGCAGTAAACGCTTCCCATATTTCGTCTACTGCACATGTCAATTGTGATTTTATGTTATTTGAAATTGATAGGCAGAGACATTGTCTGTGTTTTAAGTGGTCATGTACATATCTTGGACTACTACCCATGTGCCTAACGTTGAACAAGATCGTACCGCTAGGTACTCAATAACAATAACAATATGAACAATACGGGATTTTAGTCATCCCCAGGACCCTGCAGTGAAACTGTCTTTCGGCTGCACAATCTATATCTTAGGTCCGCCCAAAATACAGATGTCTCACCTTTCAATTTTCTCATCACGGTGTAAGTTATTTAATGTCATGGTTACTTAGATTATTACGATTAATCAATGTCTATATTACCTAGATTACTTGGATAATACGATGACAATAACGATGACGGTGTCAACAATGTAAACAAGGTAATAATATCACAGTATAATAATGTATCAATATTTTTTCAGTAATTTTGGTAACATAAATTATACTATTAACATAGCATGTACTGATTCGTTAATATGGTTACGATAATTAAGGCAAGTAAAATTAACTATTAGGGAATGTGGAGGAAGCACAATGTCAGATATATTACATCCAAGATATAATCAATCATAGTAGATCAATAATGAATCTCCCTATAAGCTCTAACTTTAAATCAAGAGTGGCACACAGTGCCTATTCGAAGATACACAAATCATACCAAATCATGGAGATCGAAATCAAAATAATACTAGAGAGTGGAATATCCTCAACTAACATGAAACTCAGCATCTAGGACTCAACATCTACAAGGACTCAATAATGTTCTGACCAAACTAAACATCAATACAATCACTATAGACATCAAGTATTATCTCAAGTTTGGTGAATGATTCATACTCTCCAGAAACACTAACCCAAGAGTTACCTAAATAGAACTAGCTAAGGACTATGTTAAAGTAAGTCCATATTTCTCTTATTTAATCAAACTTTAAGATTCAAATGAATTCTCGTCTAAATTATCACCAAATAAGGAAAATTAAGTCTAATAAATATTTCACATACAATCCACACATTTAACGCAAACTACAAACTAATCGAACCTCAAGACCAATTCAATTTATAGTCTAAAATTCATCATAACTAAATCCAAATCAAAATGATAAACGACTAAACATGAAATGATAGAAACACTAATATCTCAGCGACAAAATACATAGTCCATATACATTTAAACATCAAGGGTATACTGGTTCCATTATCACAATCTAAACTCTCTTACGGCATAATAATTTATTGTTGATAATCAATTATGTTCCTCATAGATTAATAGAATTTAAGATCAAATAGACATTCAATTAAATTAAGGCGTTGCTCCAGATCTCTCTTTACTCAATTTGATCAAAATTATAAGTCAACCCTCATTTCAATTAAGCTCAACCACATATTCAAAGATCAAAGTGCCAAATCAACTGTATATTGCACAATTCACTATTTATGATTATTTTAAAATATTTTTCTCAATAACAATCAATTAATAACTCTTAACAAAATTTTCTGGAATTAATAGTTATTTGCTCAAATTATATATCATAAAGTATGCAGGAACAAACCGAATAATTTAGTATAGAATATTATATCTTTTATAGTGCAATTTAAATCAAGACAATTTACAATTCTCTAAATGGTAGGAAATTAACTAGATAATTTAATAATTAACATTAAATAAATATATTGTCAAATAGTTAGATTTTCAACAATAAAAGATAGTTTATTTAAAAGAGTCAAAACAACTCACAAAGCTATTTAATTTGTATTCAATATATTTGAACATGAACAATAAATAACGTGGGTGAACAATAATTAAATAAAATTGTAATTTATTGAAAAAGGGTTAAAATACTCACAGTTATTACGGGTGGATAGCTCTGGTCTTCCCGGATCCAACGTCTCCAGAGTCGCTTGATCTAGTTTCGAACGGCTGAGCAGCAGGCTGAACACGAAACCGATGCTTACGGGTCTGGATCTGAAGATTAATTGCGGGTCGGGTTCTAAGAACTGGGTCGGATCATTGAGAAATTAATCCAAATCAAATTGAGCGTTACATTCAGGTCGGGTTTGCATGATGTTTGGGCTGAGATCAGTATAGGGTCGGGTTGAGTCGGGTTTGGCTTGGTTATTGGGTTTGGATCTGCATGGGTTCTCGTGGATGTTGATGTAGAAAGAGAACAGGAGAGAGGGAAAAGGAAGGAGATGAGGGAGAGCAACATGGCGGTTGGGCTCGGGGGCGCAAAGGACGACAATGCAGTGAGGGGACAGAGGAGAGAGATGAGTGTGTGAGTTTCCAGGGAAGAGGGGAGAGAGGGTTACGGTGGTGGCGCTCGTCGTGGTTTGGCAGCTCGCATGATTGCAGGGTGAGACCGAGAGGGGAAGAGTGGAGGCCGGTGGCTATGGACAATAATGTGGGCTGTAGGTGGCTATGGTGGTTGAGAGAAAAAGAGGAGCATAGGAAAGTGGAGGTGGATGGTTTGGGTTGCAGGTGGGGAGGTGCGAGCTGATGACGAGGGTCAAGTTTCGTGCAGACGTGAGAAAGAGATGCAGAGCAGGGAGGAAGGTTGCAGTAGAGGAGAAGGCGGAGGATCACAGGGTCGACAGTGCGGTGCAGACGACGAGAGAGGGAAGGTGGTGTGGGGAGGCATAGGTGGAGGCGCTGTCGGCGGTAGTGTTGGGTGGCAGTGCGTGGCGACGTCGACAGAGGGGGATGGCGCTTGAAAGGCAAGGTGAAGGATGGCAGTGCAGGCGGCGTTGCTGCAGCTCGGGAACGCGGAGGAGGAGCGAGAGGGATCATGGCGGCGGGTGCAGGGTTTGCTAAGGTTGCGGTTTCGTTAGGGTTAGGCTGAGAGAGGAGGAAGGAGATTAGAGAATAAAAGAAAGAGAGTGAGGGTGTGGGCCTTGGGCTTGCGGGCTCGATTTAAAGAGAGAATGAGAAGAGTGGGGAAATGGGCTTGGGGCCTTGGGCATCATGCTGGGTTTATTAAATGAAATAAGAGAAAAATTGAAAAGAAAATGTAGGCTTGTGGGCTGGGCTTGATAGGAATTAATGAGGAGAGAAAATAAAGGGGAAAAGGAGGATTAGGCATCTAAATATACATATAAAGAATAAAATAATAATAATAATTTGAATGTTAATAAATAATAAGTAACAATCACAATAACATAAATTTATAAATATAATAGTACCAATTGTAATAATTAATAATGATAATAATAACTAATAACAAATAATAATAATAAGTTATATAAAAATGATTTAATCTCCTAATACAATTTATATAAATAGATATTTACAATAAGAATAACAAGTAATAATAATAGAAATAATAGTTATTACCAATAATGATTATAAATTATATTTGTAAAATAATGGAAATGATGAGTTATAAATCAAACAATTAATAATAATAAAATAATAAGTAAGGTCAAATAAATGTTTCACATATAAACAAGTATTATTAATTGGGGATATTACTTGTTTGGCTGGTAGGTATATCTATCTTTTTCTGATTCCGCAATATAATCTCATATAACTGAGGAGCAGCCTTCCAAATTTCACTAGATTGGAAAAGAGTCAAGATGAAGAGTTAAGGAGATAATTTTTGCTTAATGGAAACCAGAACCATTCATCTTGAGAGGCAAATGATATCACATTCCTATGAAAAATTTTAAATTCATCACAAGGCACATATATCATTATATGAGCCCAAATCATGTAAAGGTATTAAATGTAACCCTTATAATCAATTGTTGTGCCCCTTATACCCACTCGATGATGAAAATCTGAAATAGAGAATGGTTTCCTAGATGAGCAGTAGCACTGGTTGCTTAGATGCGATTATATTACTGATAGTGTACTATGAGTTCTCTGAAAACTTTTTAAAGAAAACATGTCAAATGCTATGCTATTATAACAGGGACAATTAATGTAGCAGATGCTTGCCTCATTAAGATGAGGCGGTTGTGGAGTATAGTAAAAAGGGCTGAAAATGGTTCTGAGTGGATGCATGTGTATTCCGTCTACTACCTCTCTATGATGAGGATATAGGAAGTTAAATGAGAGACAGAGATCACTCTTATACAAATTTAGACTGAATGAAAGGTGTTACTTGCAACACTTTTCATTATTCTTTATCCCTGAATCTTGAACACTGTATAGTCACTACAATTTACACCTGGAATAATATATAACCCATTTATACTCAGTTGACCACGAAAATATGGAAATGGCCAACACATGTTTTCCTGAATTTGTGATACCACATGTTTGCTTTGTGATTTTCTCTCTTCTGATTATGCTGATAGCTGTGGTAGGCTGGTAGCTAATGCTAGATGAGTTGTATGAGGTTAAAGCTTTTTGTGATGCTCATTTTATTTAGAATATTACATCCAGTATCTGCTTTGCTGATTTCTAGTGTATTATTACTTTCTATTCATATTACCTATATATTTTTTGTTTTATTACAAATTTAGACTATCCTTTAACAGCATGAGTTTCTATATGGTTCAATTTTCATTCATTTCAATCGTTTGTATTCTTTAGTTTCCATCATAATCTACTACTGTGATTATAATCTTTTGATTTACGAATACAGGATGGGTTTGGTATTCTACTCTTCTTATCACGGGACAAGCTGGAGTTGGAAAATCTGTATGTTTTTGTTCTTTACAGGCTAAATGCTTTCAGCTTGTTTGCAGTATTACCAGTATATAAGGATATACTACTCAATATAGTTCATATTCAACCTTCACAAATTGCATAGATTTGTCAGTCGATGATCCCTTCATGTGCTTTACTGATCCTGCAATAATTATGATAATCCCTTTTGAGCAATTTAGAATTCAGAGTAAAAAATAACGTTAAGTGGTGTGGAAATGAGCACTTCACGTTAAATGAAATGCCTCGGCTTGCACCTCGGAAAAGGGTTGATGTAGCTGCTAATTTAACAGGGGAGATGTCCCTGTTATTAAGTCGATTACATGTGGGTGTAAGAAATTTAATGACAATTTATGAAAGCCATCAATGTCTGGTGCCCACAATAATCAAGTAAAGGACTATAAGTGAGGAATAAGAAGAGAATTTTTTATTGATTAGTTTCCTTAACAATGTGAAGCCCCTGGTCTGGCTGTCAGCTTAGAAGACATTGCTGGTGGGGGAGTAAGCTAGATAGCCCTTTTAAAAGAAATAGGAAAAGGACTTGTGCCTCTTGTAGTTACGGATGTTATCTGATATGAAGTGTCCCTGGTCTGGCGTCAGTTCGCAGAGGCGTTGGTGGGTGCAGACAGCGCTGTTAAAAGAAATAGGAAAGAGACACGTGTCCGATGTAGTTACACAAGTTTGTCACATACACACGACACACACACACACGCATGCACACACACATGCACAAAGACATAGGTTGGATATGTAACACAACCACAGTTTCATACCATCAGAAACTGCACGGCCTCACTATAATAAAAATAAATACTCTATAATGTAGCCAAACAGTTAAGATTCTCAAGTATTAACAGAATTTCATATTTAAATGCATTCAGTTTTTGAAAATAAAGATTCATTTTTATTAAGCCCATTTATTCTGTAATGACATCCTTAGCTTTTTGATATCAAATTTTGATTGTGAAATCTTTAATGGTATGCTTGAAACTTTCTAGAGATTTTACCCAACTGCATGAGTCTTTGCATGTGTGTGTTAATTAATTAAATATTAACCAAGTATGAACATGATCCAGAGACAGGGTTTACTCTCTGATGATCTGTTTGCATCTTAAGCTTCTCTAATATACTTGTGCATGTTGCTCCTAATTGCTAGATAATATGTGAGTTTTTTAATTTCTGTTTCAGGCAGCAATTCATGTAATTGCATCACAACTTGGAGCTGAGTTATGTGAGTGGACGACCCCCACTCCCACTCTTTGGCAAGAGCATTTACATAACAGTAATTCAGGTATGATGGCTCTGCACAATTATATGATAGATGATGAACAAATTCAGTCACTAGGTTTAATTATGACATTGGCAATTTTCATCAAATACTTATAGGATATCATACAGAAAATTATTATTCTTTGCAGACTGTTTCACAGAATCAAAGCTGTCTAAATATTATGTGCTGGGAGGACCAAATGCACTAATTTGTGATTTTTTGCACAAAAAATGTCTATAGTAATGTTGGTTTAAGATCCGTCGTCATATTCATTCTTGTCTTTTCTCATCAATGGGGTTGCATGTGAAAATGATTTTGCTATTAATAACAACATGGACATAGATAGGCCTGAAAGTCACATAAAATTTTGAACACCGTGTCAGAGTTCGAAAACTCGGCCGAGTCGTATCCGACTCGGCCCCCTCCGATACGACTCGGAGGCCCGAGTCGGCCGAAGTTCGCCGAGTCGACCCGGATCGGGTCCGACTCGGACCCGACCCGGGTCGACTCGGCGCCCGTGATGAAGCGCCTTTAAAGGCGCTGAGGGAGAGAGAGAGAGATCAGATCTGATCTCTCTCTCTCTCGCGCTCGCCGTCCCCCCGCGTCGCCGTCGCCGTCCCCCCGCGTCGCCGTCGCCGTCGCCAGGTAATTCTCCCTCTTCCCTCTCTCCCTCTCAGTCTCTCTCTCTCTCTCCCCCCTCTCCCTCTCTTTGTGCCTCTCTCTCCCTCTCTTTCTCCGTCTCTCTCCCCCGCAGCGACTCTCTCTCTCTCCCGCAGCGACTCTCTCTCTCCCGCAGCGACTCTCTCTCTCTGTCGGACTCTCTCTCCCCCTCTGTATCTCTCTCTCCCTCTGTATCTCTCTCTCTGTCGGACTCTCTCTGTCTCTCTGTGTGTGTGTGTGTGTGTCAGACTCTCTCCCTCTCCCTCTCAGTCTCTCTCCCCCTCTCCCTCTCTCTCTGTCCCTCTCTCTCTCTCCCCTCCACTGTGTTTCCCTCTCTCCTCTGTCTCCCTCTCTGTGTATGTGTGTGTGTGTGTGTGTGTCAGACTCTCTCTCCCTCTCCCTCTCAGTCTCTCTCCCCCTCTCCCTCTCCCCTCTCCCTCTCTCTCTCTCTCCCTCCACTGTGTTCCCTCTCTCCTCTGTCTCCCTCTGTGTGTGTGTGTGTGTGTGTGTGTCAGACTCTCTCTCCCTCTCCCTCTCAGTCTCTCTCCCCCTCTCCCTCTCTCTCTGTCCCTCTCTCTCTCTCCCCTCCACTGTGTTTCCCTCTCTCCTCTGTCTCCGTCTCTCTCCCTCTCTCTGTTCCTTTCTCTCTCTAATTAATTTGCGTTTAATGTATAGTGGATCCTACCGCAGGCAGATGGATTCAGGATCAGGGGTGAGGAAATTTGTCATGTGCGGGAGCACTGAAGCAATCCAGGAAGTTGAGAGGTTGGTGTCTTCTGATTAGTGTTCTTCTTTGGTGGATTTGGAATCACCTGATTTAATGGGTTTACCTGGTTTCTGTTTAGGGAAGTTTATCATCAAGAATGGGTAATTGAAAAGGGTAATATCAAAATTCTGCTTGTCTGACAAATATAGGCTGTTGTGAGCAAAAATATACTTTTGTTTTTCGAGTAACATGAGGAAGAAGATATGTACAAAAGTTTGACAAGCTGTTCTTACCGCAAATCAACGAATTACACAACATAATCTTACATTTGGAGAAAGCTATGAGCATTTATGTATACGACTTGGTGACTATTGCTGTTCTTGTGAATGATCCTTCTTTCAGGGAAACTATGTAAATAAATAGTCTGCTACTAAGTTTGAAGTACATACTTACTAAAGATATCTTAAGAAACCATCTTGATATTATTAGCAGGTACTTATGAATTATTTTGTGCAATTTACTATATTATGCATATATTTTGATATTTTTCTACCGACGACGCTTGTATTTATGCTTTCACGTTATGTTTTGAGTGTTAGGTGATATATTTTGAATATGTGATGCATGAATTTGGATGTTTACATTTTTTATGATTTGTCATGATTTTTTCATAATTTTTTTGGCGTTCTATGTAGCGTTTTGCGCGTATCGTCCGAGTCCGATCCGAGTCGCCGAGACCGATCCGTCTCGGTGCCGGCCGAGTCGGCGGCCGAGACCGAGACTTTGAACCATGCATCGTGTTAGATCGGTCTCGGCGCCGGCCGAGTCGGCGGCCGAGACCGAGACTTTGAACCATGCATCGTGTTGACCTGATATGAATGCTATGAGTTGCTGTAAAATTCTTGGCCTAGAGAATAATGGACAAGTGAAAGCTTGGAGTAAAGTTCCGTAGATCATTTGGCATGTAGGGTATCCCACCTTATTCGTTATGCTGTTTAAACTCTTGGAAGCAAATATCAACGTCCAAAATTGTCAATGGCTCACAAAAATTTGGCAGAAGAGGAGAAGCTGATAAAGATTCCAGTCAGGAATTACATAGGCTGAAACACATTCCTATATCTTCGTTTTAGATAATCCTGGAATATTATTTAACCATGAGCATGGTATTACCAACAAGAAGGAACTTGTTTTATTTTTGTCATGGGGTCATCACAATCTCTATGTTGTTTGTTTGTCTATTTCCTTAATATTTCTCTTGATGTCTTCGTGTTGTAGGATCATCTACATTTCCTAAAGTAGCTGGCATTGTGTAAGTTACACAATAAAGATCTGCCCATCTTGTTTTCAACTACTAGGCAACTAAATCTGTGCATGTACAGACAATATTTCTACCTTTCACCATATATGACCACAAATTATTCAAATGTTGGTGACATTTACGCTAGCTAAATGTAGCTGTTAATAGACGACAGAGATTAAAGCCATCCAAAGGAAATAATTTCGCCTTGTCACTAATAATAAGCAATATCTTGGTAAGTTGCATATGCCAGCCAACTAAGCACAATGGGCAAATATAAATAATGGTCATAGAAAGGGAAAGTAGGGTAATTTCTTGTGATCAAATGGTTGTAAATTTAAATCTGAACGTGTGGACCTGCATAGGAACAAGAGCGTAATAGGTCATACATGTTATCTTGTAAGGAAAATGCCCAGCTATATTACCCAACCTCATGTTGGATTTTTGAATCAAAAATTTGACTTTGAATAGTAGAGTGAGGATTTGAAAGCAATGTTATTTAGTCCACACATAGGATGGAAGACCAAACCTCATTGGATTTATAATGGAACATGTGCCATCCCTCCACTTGAGATCTAGTGTGGGGTTGTTTGCGCACGCGGTGCAAATGAAACTCAGGCCCGAGACGGAAACTCTTTAACCGGGTGTGCGTGCACGTTTTACACACACGCATGGGGGGTGCAAATCCGGATTCGAAGCCCCATGGGTGTGCCCGCATTGATCTAGGTTTTGCCACCAAGTATAATTATTTTTTAATAATGTTTTTCTTTTTATTGTTATTTCCTTTTGCTGCCGTGATCACGCGATCCACGTTGGGTGAGATCACGATTGCGAGTGGCGCACGACTCGCACGTAGCTTGTAACAGTCCGCACGTTCATGTATCTTTCGATTTTTTTGATACAAAGATTCCAACGTATTCCGGTTCTGAAAGGCTATAAACACAGCCTTCTCCCTTCAGGGAAAATATGCAACGAAAAGAGAATCTCTTCTCCCCCTCATATTTCTTTCTCAATTAAAATTTCTGAGTTCCTCCATATTCTTCTTCTCTCTGGCAAGAGGGGGTTCTCTTAGCAACAAGCCTGGGCGCTGAGTACACAGCGCGAGGCCTGACATGCAAGACTTTTCGTTGTATCCTTAGGGTTAGATCGCCGTGAAACGGGTGCCCGCTAGGGAGGCGAAATCTATCCTAAAGATAACAATTCTTTGTGCCTCGATAAGTCTTCTCTTTGCATCACTTTCTTCTTTATTATATTTGTATTTTTTAGTTGTCGTGCCTTTCTATTTTCCAACAGTTTCGGATAGAGTTTATTTTCTCCTTGCTTTAATTTTTAGCATGGCAACTGAAGATCTATCTCTAATCCATAATTCATCTAAACCTGAAAAGTTTGACAGAACTAATTTTAAGAGGTGGCAACGTAAGATGCTTTATTAATTAACATGTCTTAAGCTTACTTTCTGAACCCCCTCCATCTTTATAACAACATGAACAAGCTAGGTCTTGTGATATTGGAATTCATAAAGAAAAGAATTTTATCTGTCATGGTAAGATCTTCAGTTGTTTATCAGATAAATTATATGATGGTTTTTGTACCACTGAAGGGGCTCGGGAGCTTTGGGAAGCTCTCGAGAAAAAGTATTCTTCTGAAGGGGCAGGTTCTGAAATCTACATTGTTGATAGATTTTTAGAGTTCAAGATAGTAGATGAAAAATTAGTCCTAGACCAAACAAATGAACTGCCAAGCCATTGTTCATGAAATGTCTCAAAAGTCCATGCCTCTTGTAGGAAGATCCTAGTAGCTACCTTCATAAATAAGCTCCCTCCTTGGAAAGTTTTTGGTTTATCCCTCAAACACGAGAGAGGTATTTCATTAGATGATCTTGTATCTCTTCCAATTGAGGAAAAAAGTAGAAACAAGATAATGAATCATCCTCTGTGGAATTTGAGGCTACACAGAATATAACTAAGTAGAAGCCTAAGCCGTAGAGACCCCAAGCTGAACTACATGCCAAACCCAAATAACAAGAAGTTTCAAAATTCTCTAAAGCCAAACCCCAACATTGAGAAGGATAAGTCCAAAGCAGAATGCTTCTTCTATGGCAAAACTGGTCACTTTGCCAAATAGTGTCGCCACTGCAAGGGTCATGGAAAACAAAATTATACACATCCTCCTCAGACTCATGTGATGATAGCCGGGACTGTTTCTGGCAGAACTAATGATACAAGGTCAGTAGTCTCTAAGTGTACATATTATAGTATAATTTACTAACCTAATGATTGGTGGGTCGACACCGGTGCAAATGTACACATGTGCCCTAATAAAGAATCATTTTCCTCCTATCAGTATGTAGGAAAAGATGAATCTGTGATGATGGGAACTTCAGTGCTGCCAATATGCTTGGAAAGGGAAGAGTCAACCTGAAGTTCTCTTCTTGAAAGATTCTTCCATTGCACAACGGCAACACGTACCGGATGTCAACAAAAAAAATTCTCTGATTTTTTGTTAAATAAATTGGAAACACTTGCATTTGAATCTGATAGAGTAATTTCCTTGAATGGAAACTTTATTGGGAAGGCTATGCTTGTGGGGAGTTATTCAAATTATGTATAGCTCAACCGAGTAATGAGTTGAATAATATAAGTTCTTTATCTGTTTCTAATTTTTATTCCACTTTTGTCTCATGTGATACCATTGTTCTAAAAATCGGATTAATCGGCGGATTAATCCGATTTGGTAGCAGCCCGCTTAATATTACATTAATCGCTCTGATTATGTGCTTGGGGTGATTAATTGGATCCAAAACGATTAACTCACGATTAATCTCTGATTAATGCCCGTTTAGTCCGATTAATCCTTGATTAATTCCCGAGTAATCATTTAGGCATTCATATGTTTTTTTATTTGAAAAACTTATCACTTTGTCTGTGTTGGATCGCTAAGTAGTTTATATTGTGATGTTGATGATTTGATTATGATTTTTTGTTAAATAATAGATGAACTGTTATTTATTAAATAGTAGATGAATTATGATATTTTATTATTGTATATTTTGCATAAAGTGATACTTATGTTTTATTATTTTTAATTATTTTTCAAATTAACTTATTTAGCAATCTTTCTCCATCATTCTTTAAAGCTCATTATTTTGATTGATAAATTGATTAATTTTTTTTATTTATCTTATTTTGTAGGTAAGTTCTTTGATTTATATTTATGTTGCAAAATTTGAAATCTTGGATTACTAATGCGAAGAGATAAGTTCTCTTACTTTTTCTTTTTTACTATTTATTCATATTGTTTTGTTGTTCATCATAACATAGTTTACAACTTCGCATCTAGATATTGTCTTGTATAATATTTAGGTATTTTCAACAATTAACTATATATATTTATGTGTAGTTGTATATAATTGTAATTAAATATATTAAAATATTCAAAAACTATTAATCCCCAATTAATCATTATTTAGTGTTGGACCGCACGAATAATGAAACCAATTTTTAGAACACTGTGTGATACTTGTCATGGTAGATTATGACATTAATTTGAACATTCTTAAAAGAATGATGTCTTTAGATTTGCTTCCTAAACTTGATACTTTGAACAAAAATAAATGTGAAATTTGTATCCAAGCTAAGGAATGTAGGAAAACGTTCAAATAAGTTGAGAGAAGTGCCAAACTACTCGACCTAATCCACAGTGATGATATCTACGAACTAAACAGTTTCACGGCTCATGGTGAAGAAAGATATTTTATTACATTTATTGATGACTTTCTAAATATTTCCATGTATATTTGATAGTATCTAAAGATGAAGCTTTTCAGAGATTTATTGCTTTAAAAAATGAAGTTGAAAATCAACTCAATTTGAAGATCAGAGTCCTTAGATTTGATCGAGGTGGTGAATATATCTCAAATGAATTTTTTCTTATTGTGAAAATAATGGTATTATTCATGAAGTTACTGCTCATGCTCCTCAACAAAATGGGGAAGCAGAAAGGAAAAAAATAGAACTCTTGTGTCCATGATTAATTCTATGCTATGTAGTTCTGTTTTACCCAACAACTTGTGGAGGAGGCTTTATTCTTCTCATGTCATATTTTAAATAAGGTACCTTATAAGAATTGCGAGAAAACCTTTTATGAGTTATGAAAAGATAAGTGACCTAACTTTAGATACTTTAAAGTGTGGGGGTGTCTTGCTAAAATAGCAGTACCGTAAATTAAAAAGAGAAAGTTAGGGTCAATGTGTTCATTGGCTATGCACAACACAGTGTAGCCTACATGTTTCTTATTATTAAATCTGAAGTGAATGAGATTGATGCTAACACCATCATTAAGTCTAGGGATGCAACATTCTTTGAGGATGTATTTCTTATGAAGGACATACAGCCTTTAACACACCTGAACCTAGACTATCTATAGAGCAAAGTCCTCCTAAAGAGGGTGACAAATCGTTGAACGTAGGAGCAAGAGACCTAGAAGAAGACCCAACCTCGGTGAAGGTTTCATTACTTAGTAGAAGAAGACCCCACCACTTTTGAAGCTGCCATGTCTTCTAATGATTCTTCTTTGGGAAGAGGCTATAAATAGTAAAATGGACTCTATAATGGCTAACATGACCTGGATATTAGTGGATTTACCCCTAGGGTGCAAACCCATTGGATGCAAATGAATCTTCAGGAAAAAATAGAGGACTGATGGATCCAAAGAAAAATTTAATGCTAGAATTGTAGCCAAAGGGTTTAAGCAGAGAGGAGTATATTTCTTTGATACCTATTCTCTTGTAGCCAGAATAACTACTATTAGAGTTCTTTTAGCTATTGCCTCTATCTATAAGCTAGAGATATATGAAATGGATGTTAAAACAACTTTCTTGAATGGTGATTTGAAAGAGGAGATTTATATGGAGCAACTTCATTGTTCCTCGTCAAGGACATTATGTTTGTAAATTTGTAAAATTTTTATATGGGTTAAAACAAGTTCCCATTCAGTGGCATGAGCAATTTAATTAAGTTGTATTGTCTCACTCTGGTACATGTGTGTGTAGCAAATCAATTTGAAATAATCATGTTATTATGTGTCTTTACGTTGATATTCTTATTTTTGGTTCTAGCATGAATATGATTAATTAAACAAAATTTCTTTTACCTCACAATTTTGATATGAGTATCTAGGAGGTGCTGATGTTATCTTTGGACTTTAATTTAAACACATACATGAGGGAATTGGTATCTCTTAATCCCATTACATTAAAAAAGTCCTTAAGAGATTTAACTATTTTGATTGCAGATCTATTAGCACTCCTTTTGATGCTGGTTGCCGATTGCTAAAGACTAAAGGTGAAAGTGTGGCACCAATATTCTAAATGTCGGATGTCAGTCTAATGTCGGAAGGCAAAATGTAATGTCAGATTGCGGAGACCGGGAAAATATCAGGGACATTTGCTCAATTTCAGTGTCAATTTCGGAGGTCGTATATATATATATATATATATATATCAAATAGTATGTCCTAAATGTCATAAATGTCCCAAAACATCATATATATGATATATCAAGGAATATATATTTAAACTATCTTGTTTAGAGTATACTTACCTCACCAAAAACTCCAAGTTATAGCCAATTGAATATCAAGGTATCAACCTACAGAATATGGACATAGAATCAATATCCAAGTCAATATACAGAAAAGATTAAAATTATCTAAATAAACAAAAGAAAAATAATACTTTGAACAAAAATAAATAATTGAAAGCAATAATTCAAAGAAATATCAAACACAGTTCAATAGTTACAGTTCAAACAACATAGTTAAACAAAACAATAATCCAAATATAGTTCTTAAATACATTTCAAAATCAAGTTCAAAAGCTAATGTAGTCATGAAATCTGCTTCTCAATCTTCCTCCGAAAACTCTAGTTCTGAGTTCTATGAATCGATCATATCATCCATTGTAATATTGAGCTCGTCTCATGGCTCTCATCCTCTGATGATGGCTCTGAACCTGATGATTCTGTTTCTTCATGATCATTTGTTAATGGTCCCCCGCCTTTTGCTTCTCTCTTAACAGTGCTCAATTTTGTTCTTGAATTTTTTCTTCTCTTTGTAGTAGCTTCGAGGATTTTCCAACTTGACTCTAAGTTAATCCTTATCCGGGAAAGACTTCATCATCGCTTTCTGAAGCGGGAGCTCCATTTTTTTTTGGAGGCACTAACCAATTGGTGACTCTTTCTTCATCATCAATAGCGGCCAAAGGATCCCATATTAATCGAGGATGTTTTGCTCTTGATTTTTGCATTGAACTTGATGAAAATTAAGTTATGCATTTTCTTGTGATTTAGCCTAGTCCTCTTTTTTGTATGAATCTACAAAAACCATTTATCAAATAAAAATGCACATGTATTTATAATTCAAAAAGAAATACTATTAGTCAAAAAAATATTTTTTTTATGCTGTGTCAAATGTCTTCCAATTGCTTTCACAGCTGGACGAGCATGTTGTGAAGTTCAAGACCCGCATTGCCATTCCCCTCAACTCGAGAGCGTCAGTCTCATGCATCATCTATCAATTAGCTAATCAATTTCAATTTATCAAAGAAGTCATCAATAATTAAGCTTTATAATCTTTCCACTCAAGTTACTAACAAATTTCTTAAGTGATATACCTGAATTAAAGTTAGGATTTTCTTCTCCTTTTATTGCCCACTCTCTCATAAAAGAGCCTTTCTGATATTGTTACAAAGATAACTATTTAGTTATCTTATTGAGAGTTTCATGCTTTTCTGGATATAACCTATGCATGACCTCGACAAGCCTATCCATAAAGGCGCCGACCTTTTCAATCTCCGTCTTCTTTTTGTAAAAGGTGCATGGGTTTAAGTAATGTCCCGCTCTATGTAAAGGCCCTTTAAGCTTATCTTTCTATCTTTTATTAATGATATTCCATATAAGAATATATTTCTTCTCTTTTGAGTCGATGTTTTTTCGGATTTCTTTTTTTGCTTTTTCTAAGTCATTATAAAGAAATCTCATAGATGGCTCATCTAGCGAAGAACTTTCATTAGTGGTGAAAAGAGTTCAAGAACAAGGTCCACGTTGTCCCAAAATCTATTAGAACCAATAATATCAGCAACGTACGAATACAAAATGGTTATCAAGATAAGTAATTTTTGATTATTATTTAAGAACTAGAAAAATCTATGAAGTATACTCATTGTTTTTAAATATCGGCTGATATACCGGTATATTGGCCGAGATGTCGGTATATCGGCCGAGATGCTGGTATTTTATTCAAAACGATACGATAAGTGTAAAATTTTACCAGATATCGTTTTGGACCGATATGAGCCCATATATCGCCACGTGGCCGGAATATCGGCCGATATCTGAGATGAAATATCTGATATATCGGCTGTCATAGTTACTTATTTGGATAATTATTATTATTTACTTAAGAGATCATTTTATTTTATTCTATGTTCATTGTGGTATTTCAATTATGTTTTTATATGATATTTGGATAATAACTTATTTCTTTTAATAATGTCTTGTATGTATTGACTATTGATATATCAACTGGTATTTAGTACCATATCGCGATATATCACCCGGTATTCAATATCAGGTATATAATTTTGTCGACTGGTATATCGCTGATATCTGATATTTAAAACACTGAGTATACTTTTCCCTCACATTCTTTTCAGAAGAGGATGTTCCATCCATCTTTCACATGTAAACATTTTTTTTAACTCTTTTCTTTTCTCTCTCATAGAATTTAAGGAGAGGAATGCAGTGGCAAACTTAGTAGTCCCGGGCCTTAGAAGATCTCCCTTGGCGGTATCTCTCATCAAGATCATATGGATATAAATGAAAACTGACACGGACCTCCCATTCACGATAGCACTACGTATGGGTTTGATCTTGGCAATGTCCCCTAGCATTAATTTACTGTGTGTGCAACACAAGACGTTCAAAAAATGCTAGGCCTCTTCAATTGCATATATTTGCGGCCGTCATGTTGTTTGATGTATTGTCCGTGACAATTTGAACTACATTTTCTGGCCCTGCATCTTTAATTGCTTTGTCAACAAATTGAAAGATATAGTTCGCATCGTGCTTTTTGCTGAAGCACCCTCTGAATGTAAGAAGGCTGTTCCTGCTGGACAATGGGCAACGATCTTCATCAGGTTCGTATTCTTTCGATCTGACCAAGTGTCGGTCATTAGTGTGCATCCACTAACAATACAACTCTTCTTGAATGATTTGAGACTCATGTATTTCCTCCACCTCTTTCGAGAACTGTCTCGCTGAGCTCATAAGGTGAGGGGGCTTCCAACATTTCACAGAATCTTCCAATGACTATCAATATCTGTTGGAACGAGGGAAGGGTAGCAATATTGAAGGTAATCCCGGCGTCATAAAATCATTTTTCAATGGTCTAATGGTGTCTTCTCTTCTTTCTTTCTTTTCTTGGAGTCTATGATAGTTTGCTTAGTTTTAGCGAACACCGCCAACTCTCCAGGAGTTCGTTGAGTAAACCGTCGGTCCTTTTGCCTTGATGGAGAAGGATCCGACTTTGTTCTTTTGAGATGACAATCATTCGGATCCTCATAATCTTATTTATCCTCCCTAATGCGCACGTCATCAGCTAGAGCTTGAAAATCAGCCGCTTTATCTTGCTTTTTTTGCATCTGCTCCCTTCAACAGTTCAAGCACATTCACCTTCACTTTATCGGTGAACAATTACCTTGTCGACCCGCAAGATGTTTCAAACGGCTTACTCTCCCTTACATAAATTGATTGCAATATTTGCAATGCAATTATTGTGTGCTAGTATCAACCCTGATCGCATGTTCCCAGCGTGGTTCTTTCAATTTAGATCTTGATTGTGGGTATTTCATTAGATGTTGCGGAAGAAGACATCTTGATTTGTACTTTCTATCTTAGAATAAATACCAAATACAACAAGCAATGAACAAAATCATCAAAAATGATTAGAAAAACCTTTTAAAAATAATTATACCAATTGCCCATTATATATCAATTGCAACCAATTGCCCAAGAGTTCAATATATACCAAATGAATCATGCAAAATGCTACTACTTTGTTCATTATATACCAATTGCCCAAGAGTTCAATATTTACCAAATGAATCATTCTCTGTACTTGACTACTAGTAAAAATTTATGCATTTAATTTCCTTTTTTTCTTTAACAAAAATTTTGATCTCTCTGTTCACTCCATCTGTGCTCTCCTCCATCTCTCCCTCTCTGCTATCTCTTTCTGCTCTCCATCTCTCTCTATCTCTGCTCTCTCCATCTCTCTCTGCTCTCTCCTTTCTCTCCCCATCCTTAACTCTCTCTCTCACTCTATCTCTTTCCCGCTACTCTGCTCTCTCTCTCTCACTCCATCTCTCCCACTCTCTGCAGCAGAGAGAGTCATGGAGCAAAGGGGAAGAGATGGAGAGAGATATAGAGCAGAGGGGGGAGAGAGCAGAGAGAGATGGAGTGAGAGCAGAGAGATGGAGAGAGTGGACCTTGGAATCGGCAACGGAACTGGACGCCGACGCTTGAAATTGGATGACTCGTCGACGCCTGGAGGCTGGAGGACGCTTGGCCGACGACCTTCAGCGGTGCTACTGCTTCTTCCTAAGAGATGGTGACGAAATGAGAGAGATGGAAGAGAGCATACCTTCGACTTTGACGCTTGGAATCAGCGATGGCGATGCTGCTCCAACTCCCGTGATGGCGAATTGGGGACGAAAATGAGAGAACGATCAGGAGAGGGTGGGAAAGATTTAGGATTTAGGGTTTTTTTAGATAGGGAGGGAGAGATCGGGTAAGGGGAGAGATCAGGTTAGGTCGGGTCTAAACGACCGACCCAAAAACCCATTTCATTTTTCTCAGTGTTAGCTGACACGACAACGGCTGACATTTCGAAAATTAGCTGATATTTTGGTGACACCAGCCCTATTTTGAAATTCGAAATGGGGTTTGTGATGGCGTGTCGACCACAGGGAAATTCTAAAATTTCGGCCCAAATTTAAAACACTGTGGCACAACCTCAAATACTCTCAGGTAGTTTATTGTCTTAATTACATTGCTAATTGTACCACAACTAATATAGCCTATGTAGTTGGAAGGCTTAGTGGGTACACTAGCAAATCGAAAAACTCTCAATAGGGATGTCTTAGAAAGAATAATGGAATATCCCAAAGGCATAATATCTCATGGATTATTCTATGGAGGATATCCTTCTGTTTTGTAAGGGTATAATTGGTGCAAAGTGGATCTCAAAAACTCATGAGACTAAAGCCACAAGTGGGTTCTTTTATACACTTGCTAGGGCTGCTGTCACTTGGAACTCCACCAGGCAGACATGTATTCACGATTTATTGTAGAGGCAAAGTTCATAGCTCTCGACCTCACTGGAGAAGAAGCAGACTGGCTCAGGAATATGCTTACACATATTCCTCAATGGATCATGCCAATTCATGCGATACCTATTCATTGTGATACTCAAGCTGTTATAGCTAGGCTAAATCCAAATATATAATGGAAAATCCAGACGCACACGTCTGAGTTACAATAGAATAAAGCTATTGCACAAATATAGAGTTATTGCAATTCACTTTGTCAGATCGAAAAAGAATCTGGCAAGCCCTCTAACTAAAATTCTTTCAGGAAGACAAGTGTTAGAGACATCGAGGGGAATAAGGCTAATGCCTACGAACTAAATCATCTCAATGGACACCTAACTTTGGATTGGAAGCACCAAGAATAGGTTCAATGGGTAAAAACAAAATTGAAGAATGATTTCACAAGCACTATAAATGCATATATAGCCCTTCCCTATGATGGTATACTACTTATCTGCAATATTAATAGGATGATAGTATCTCTTAATAAGTTTGTAGCAAATTAAGCAAGATATCTGTTGCATAATATTCTTAAAGGACTCTTATGTTTGGGTGTGGAAGTGGGGCTGCTTCCTATGAGGATCTAGGCAATTCTCTGGAGCACCCAAAGACATCGATATTTGCGCAAGAGCGTAATGTGCAAACCTGTCCATACGAGTTAAAGCCTATATTGTGTGTCCCAGCTGAGTCGGTATGTATGAAGTCTCAAAGTTAGAAGACTGTTGTCACCTTGGTTCTATACTGATAAAACTCATGAGCACTACGTAAATGTTCAAGTGTGGAAGACACATTCAACTTATCACAATGGGATTTTGTCTGGATGAGAAATTTTATCTTGCTGTACCTTTTTGCTTTTTCTTTCAAAATTTAGTTTCATGTGAGGGGATGTTGGATTTTTGAATCTAAATTTTGGCTTTGAATAAAGCAATGTTATATAGTTTCATATGGGATGGAATATCAGTCCTCATTGGGTTTGTAATGGAAGATGTGCATCCCCCATTTGAGATCTAGCGTGGGGTTGTAAACGCATGCAGTGCAACCCACACTAATGGAAATTGGGCTTGAGCCAGAAACCCTTTGATCGGGGCGTGCTTGTGTTACGCACGCGCACGGGGGTGCAAATCCAGATTCGGAGCCTCTCGGGTGTGCCCTTATTGACCTAGGTTTTGCCACTCAAGTATAATCACGATCACGAGATACGCGTTGTGTGAGATCACGATCACAAGTGGCGCATGACTCGCACATTCGTGTATCTTGCAACAACCTGCACATTCGCTTATCCCGCGATATTCTGATACGGAGGTTCTAACAGATTCCACTTTTGAATGGCTATAAATACAACCTTCTCCCTTCAGAAAAAAATATAGAGCCAAAAGAGAATCTCTTCTCTCCCTCACATTTCTTTCTCAGTAAGAGTCTGAATTCCCCCACACTTTTCTTCTCTCTAGGCAAGAGGCGGTTCTCGTAACAACAAGCATGGACGTTGAGTATATAGTGCGAGGGCTAATGGGCAAGACTTCTCGTTGTATCATCGGGATTAGATCACCGTGAACCGGGTGCATCGCTGGGGAGGCAAAATCTATCCTAAAAAACAGTGATTCTTCGTGTCTCGATGTCTTCGTGTTGCATCACTTTCTTCTTTATTATATTTTTGCTTTTTAATTGTCGTGCCTTTCTATTTTCCAACACCTCATTCGTGTCTGACTGTATCATTCTCCATTTATTCTTGCTATGTTCTGTCACCTAGGCTTACAGGAGGATTTAAATAATAATCATTCCAATCATAATATGCCTGAAAATTAGGCCTATCCTAGATTTGGTCAATTGTAAAAGTGCTCAATTTATATTTTTGGCCAATTAGCCTCAAAGGAAATCACTCTCTATTTCTTGGTTCAACCTAAGGAGGGCCAATTACACATGAAAAATGTTTGCTGTTTGCAATTAGCTTGAAGAAGAAGGAAAATCCTAACTCCAGCTCTTGAGTAAGCCAGAGATAGACGACCTCTATGATACATTTCCATTTCCTCTTGCTTGCAGGCACTAATCTGGCTTCTTTCTGCTCCTCCCTCTACTCTATTGCCCATTATGAGTTTTTAATTATTTTTAATTTAGTTTTTCCGGTGAAGAAGTATGTGTATGTAAGTTTAAGTTAAGATGGCTTTTTGTAAGTCGTCAATAGCCTATTAACTTGTCGAGTTCTGATTTTTGCTGTTTTCTCCTCTTTCTGATATTCTGTTAACGTAACTTCTAAAGTAAAACTGGTAGCCTTCTCCTTTTCCTTGGACATTTCTCCTACTGTCATTCACCTAAGTTGGGATTTTGTTGTGTCATTCTATCTAGTTGGTGGTACTTTGGAGTAAACCTTTAACCTTTAACCATTAGTCCCATTTTCTGTTGATAGGCTTGACATATATACTAGATAAGAAAATAATAACAACATAAAACAATTACATTTAATTAAACTGCTTTGCATGAATTTTGCTTATTAATGAACTCTGATTGCTTTCAGGTTGTGTAAGTCAATGACTTTTATTATACCTTTTATCCTGCAGTTATTTTGTACTGATAGTGTAAGAACTATAGTTAGATTTCCTCTGACAATTCTTTTCAAAAATATTTTTCTCCTGGTGCTGTTTCTGTTTAGGGAGACATTATGTGTCAAAGTTGGATGAATTTGAGAGCTTTATAGAGAAAGTAGGAAAGTATTGCTTACTTCATCCATCCTTCACTGGAGGATCAAGAAAACCTGTCATTGTCTTAATTGATGATCTCCCCGTGACGAACGGAAAATTTTCATTTGTGAGACTCAGCAAGTGTTTAACAACTCTAGTTCGTTCATCTCAGATCCCAACCATTATATTGGTTACTGAATATCATAAAATTGAGTTTGCTGACACTTCGAAAAATTACTCGGAAGAGCTTCAGTTGACTCTTGAGAAAGCCGGGGCTCACAAGGTAAGACTTCCTATAGCAGATAAAGGCGTGCTGGATTATCACATAATGCTGGTATTGATGTGTAATAGTCTAATTGTATCTGTGCATAATAAATAAACTACGTCAATGAATTTTTTTCAGGTTGCTTTTAATCCTCTTACAGTAAATTCAATAAAGAAAGCTCTTGTTAGGATATGCGAGGCAGAGATGTGTGATGTGACTGCAGACTGGATAGATCATATAGCGAGAACTAGTGGAGGTGACATCAGACATGCAGTAACATCTTTGCAATACCTCTGTCTAAGACCTACGGATGCTTTTTTACCTATGTCAACGCTGTCTATGGTCCAATCTGAGACAAGTGAAGGCAAGTGTTGTTCATTATCGTCTCCAAGTCTTGCATTCAGTGAGGACCTAGATACCAGACAATCCTTGCCATTTGAGTTTGGACGAGATGAGACACTTACACTATTTCATGCATTGGGAAAGTTTCTGCACAACAAGAGAGAAACTGCTGATGAGCATGCACACGGTATGTGATTTCTGTCTTTAGTAGTTAATTCTGAGAAGTGCATGTAAAATGGATCTTCAAGATTTTCGAATAGAAGATACAAACAGCCAAAAGCACATGAATTATTATATTACTATCAACTGGTATCTGGAAGCACACTGATTTCATCTGCAGATTTAAAGGATTTTGCCAGGACCTCAGCATTACCGACACGACTCTTTTGTTTATCTTTTATGTTTTTATTTATAAATTGTTCTCTTGAAATTTACCTTGAGCCGTAGTTCCATCAGAGGAAGGTCGGTTGCTTCTATCATCCCTATTTTCATAACTTTTCTTCTTTCCAAACCCTTCAACGTATGTCTGGGAAAATTTCTAGTTTGAGGGGCTCTCTCTTTGTTTCAGTTCTATGGTGTTGTTAGAGACAAGACACAGAGAGAAGGTGAGGCGCAAAAGTGTTATTCATGGTGGACTGGTAAAGATGGGCTCATAGGCACACCATTTTTTCAGCTAGTGATGTTGATTCTTTGGCTCTCAAATTGCTGGGTAATTAAACATGGATGCCCATGGAATTGTATGTTTACTGGATCTGCATGTAAGGTTGTATAGTATTATTGAGAATGATCCAGGCCTGTTTTTGGTGTTATCTTAGGCTAAATTTTAAAATTAGAACACGAAGACAGGTCTATACGCGAAAATCTTTTTCAAGGTACTTCTGCCTGCTCCCTACAGACAGGAGTTTCAGACCAAAATTTAGATGCCTCTGTCTCTCACCCCCTCCCCCTTATTTTGTTGATAATTAGATGCCTCTAGGTGGCGTGTTACTGTTTCTGAGTAATAAACACAGGAAAGGACCAAACTGGCGCTTATTCATTTCTTTATATCACAGTTTGTGAATCGTGAATTTTCTCCCTCTTTGTTTGTCTTGCATCTTGATGATAAGCTGGTTACATACTGTAGGACAGCATTCATTTGTTCTTCAGGAAAAATTATCAAGGAACCCTCTTAAGATGGATGCTCCAGAGAAAGTTCTTTCTCAGGCTCATGGACAAGCAAGAAATATTGCTGATTTTCTACATGAAAATGGTGAATCCTTCAATCTTTCTCTGGACTCTTGATTTCGTATCTTTAGAAGCTTCCCACATTATAATCACATACTCTAAGTTGTTTTTTCTTGGAACAAATCATCTGGAATGATACTTAGTAATTGATGGATGTGCATAGGAAAATCTTTATTTTGTCTTTAAAGAATACGTCTTCACTGATTATCGAAAGAACTACAAAATACCATTGCACAGAACCATGATCAGTCCTCTTCCTTATAATAGACCATACACGACCAAATCTCATTCAAACTTTTACTAAAATTTCAAATGCTACTGGGATTCTATGACTGAATAATTTCATATTGTAATTAGTTTTCTTTTTATCTAACGCTCCTCTCAAACTTACGAAGTTACAATTATGGGAACACTGAAAATTTTCTTAACAAAAAATTAAAAACGATTGGAGAAACTGATGAAGTGTTGAAAACATCTGCTGAAGTGCTAAAGACAAATGCTGAAACTGCTGAAAATTGTTGTTGGAAGTGCGAAAAATTACTGGAAGTACCGATGCAAAACTGCTTAGTTGCTGATGCTGAAGTGCTGATCGCTGTAGAAAATGCTGAATGGTGGAGAGTGTTACGGTGTATTATAACTTATAAGCCCATAATTGCTGCATTGACATCATAATCATGATTATGTCATGAAATGCCCAGATTGTGTAAAGCAAACAAATTTCTAAGCGACTCATTCTGTTCTAAACCAACCTTACTTTGACCTTCTATCAAACCAAATTAAAGAAAGACCACAGCAAGACTTACCCTTTCTGAAACCAATTTGTTACCTCACAGAATATTTAAGTGGGGCTCAGTATGCTTAATCCTTACTGAAAACTAATTATCATGTTCAATCTAAGCACACATAAGCCAAAACTTATTGTTTGACCACGACAGGTTTAAGCTTACACAACTTTTATTGGTTTTGCAAAAATATCTTCTTCACGGTAAGCAAAATAGAAATTTACTTTGCATGTTGTGCGGACTATGACCAAAATGGGTGCACGCCTCTCGACTCTCTAGGTTAGTTATGTTTATCTGACCGTTGCTATTATATTTCTACCGTGCAGATAATGTTCTAGTTTTGTTTGCTACTCTATTTACAACGCATGTATGGGGAAATTCCATTACTTGTTTCAGATGCGTCAAATAGGCTAATAAGTCTAGAACCTTGTGAAATGATCTTGTTTTATATTTACCAATTAATGAATGTTAAATCGTGTTATGTAGCATTAGAGTATAATGACTATGATACATCTACCGTGAAGCATCATGTTATACATTTATTATCAAATGTGCAAAAATTGGCTTTAACTGTGATGTAACGTCACATCGGATGCTTAAAAAAGATTTTAAATTTATAATTGAGGATTGCATTCGAATAACACATTAGTTGCATTACGTTGGTTGTTCATATATTTGATGATATTGAAATTGCTCATTCCACATGATCTTAAGTATGTCTATTGATGTAACAGGATTCCTTTTTAAACTTCTGCAGCTCTTGATTTCATAAGTGATGACGCAATTGATGACGCCTGGCTTGTGACTTCTTATCTCAGTGATGCTGATTTCCTTCTTGGTAGTGCTTTACGCCCAATAAGGTACTGCATGATGTCTGAGTTATATGAATCAGACAGTCTAGTGCAGTCGGTAGCTGCTTCAATTGCAGCACGTGGGGTGTTATTCGGGAATTCACATCCTTCACCTTCAAGGTATCCAAATTTTGTTCTTATGGAATAGCATTAGTAGATAGCTTATGGTGAAGCAGAAATTGTTGTCTGATATCTGATATGTCAGGTGGCACACTATCCGTAGCCCGAGGCTTTGGCAAATTGAGCGATTAGCACGGAATTACAAGGTGACTTGACATATTGCTTCTGATGATAATATGATACCATACACAAAATATCTGCCTTTGGCTACAAACTGTTGCATGTTAAACTGGATGCAATCAAACAGAAAATTTCCTAGACGACATAGAGAGAGATAGGTTTTTATATCTTTTGGTGGCATTACAGTGAGTGTCTTGTACATGTGTTCTCCTATAAATGTTACAAACTGATTGAATGCTCTAATAATGGTTACCAGAGAAAAAGAAGCTAATTGCATAGGAAACTATATATAACATGTTTCATTCATGTATTTACCACACAAACGACTCTGTGGACTTTAATTCACAAAAAGTACATGGGAGATGAAGAGACCAAAGCATATAGAGGAAAAATTTCTGTAAATTACCTGATCTTGTATCATGCATCATGTAGAGTTTAGATCTCCAATATATTTCAGGAAATGCTTATTTAGATAAAATATAGGAAAGAAAGGGATCTAAGCTTCTTTCCAACATCTAGGAATCAGGAGAAGAAGCAGATTGAGCGGGTGGAAAGGCAGCAACAAGTGTGGTAAAAGTCACTGCCTCGTGCAAGAGTTGGCAGGATGTTCTTAAAGTGAAAGAAAGGACAGACGGAGGTTGTTTAAGACAAGCTTTGGAAGAGCCATATAAGGTTTCAAGGAGTCATGTTGTAAGACAAGTTGGCAAGGTCCATGTCATAATAATAACGTAGGGATCTTCATTTATAATGCTTGGAACATGGGATAGATCAATGGCAATGTCAAAGTACAAGGGATCTGAATCTAAGACGGCCCCATTGAGGAGATACTCAGAACCCATAAAAAATAGATTTGTACATGCAGCGCATTCGTGATAAGTAAAGAGAAGAGGTAACTCAGAAGTATGCCTCCACTTCCAAAGGAAGAGCTTATCTCAAGTGGGAAGACAGGCGCAGGAGGCATCTTCAGATGAACTTTTACCTGTCCCCACTCCATTCAGGTCACCTGAGTTCATCTTTCCACACCTTTTCAAGAACAATTTCTTTTTAGCATAAAGGTTCATTGTCTAGTCACCTCCCTACAAGTTGCCTCTTTCTTAGAGCTCATAGTAACACTTGTTCTATTGATTTATTATATACTGGTGCAAAGCATACAGTTTTAGAGGTGTATGTTACAGATAAATCAGTTGAAATACTGTATTTTCTTGTATTTGTCCATCACTTCTCTCCAGGTAACCATTATCACAAACGTTTCTCGAGTTTCTTTATAGATCTTTAGAGAAAAGGTAGCAACAGTTTCTCAAGTTCCAAATCATCAGTATTTTCAACCACGTTTATTAGTCACAGCATCAATAGACTTACAAACATGAGTATCACCGATCATTAAAAAATTTTCTAGACAATTTAGGTTCTTTGGCATATGTTTTCAAGAAGTTATTGTGAAGTAGCTTTTAATAAAATACATGTTGACCCTTCATCTCACATTATTGATGAACCAAATGAGTTTTTGTAAATATCTTCTGTCATGAAAAACCTCTCTCACTAGGATCATATGTGAAATTTCAGTCTTCCAAAGTGAACACTAGACTATTTGTAATGTCTAAAATTATTGACAGATTCCTTAAATCCTTTCAAGTTACTTTGATTAAGGATACATCAAGTTTTTCCATCCAATTGATTAACCATGGGTAGGTTGATGTTTACTTGTTGTGTTGATGTAATCTCCCATAACAAAAAACCCCACCAACGCCACATATGCTTCTTCTTCTTGACCCTTTTGATATTGGAAGGAAAGGAAGAGATTAAAGAGTACTTCACGAACTGAAGAAGTGTTGGAAGGGAGATGTTAAGTAGGCTGTAGGAGCATAGATGCCATGTGCACGTTTGAAAATTAATGGTTCGAGGAAGATGGCTTTGTGATGGCGACATTATTCAGTTATTTTATTTAGTTTAGTGTGTGCACGTGCGGTACATAAATAGTCTTTTATTTATTTTTATTTTTTTAGTTGATGCACGAGTAGTGCACGTGACCTCTTTTTTATATATGCTCATGTAGGATTTTATTTGAAGATTAATAATTATTGAACTATTTGAGAGATTGAAACCGTAATTAAGGTTCTTTTAAATCTTTATGTGAGAAGGATGAAGTAGGGAAGCTATTCTCTTTGGTGTGAAGCTCAAATCTATATCTTTTAGTGTGATGCATAGAGTGGGTGAACCTGGGTGAGGGGCTTGAATATTTATCTTTTCCCTAATTTACATAAAACCCTGCATTAGTTCTTACCCAACCCCACCAAACCTTAGCTTTCCCTTTCTATCCTGCGTCATCTTGGTATCATAGCCAGATTTTTTGTCCTCTACAAATCCTAAAAACCTAGATTTAGCTTTCTTTAGTTCTTTTCCATATTTCTCTAGTCTTCTTTTCCCTAATTCACACGTGCATGATTAATATTTTATTGTCTTTTATTAGTTTTTATTTTCTTTATTTGAGGCACGAGTAGTGCACGTGATCTTTTATATATGCTCTTTTGTAGGATTTTATTTGAAGATTAGTGGATTATTGAATTATTTGAGAGATTCAATTGAAACTATAATTGGGGTTCTTTGAATCTTTATATGAGAAGTATGAAGTGGGGTGCGATTCTTCTGGGTGTGAAACCCGAATCTAAATATTTGTGTGTGATGCATGGAGTGGGTGATCGATTCACCTTGGTGACATGCCCAAATCTTTATGTTTTCCCTAATTTCCATTAAACCATAGATTAGTCTTTCCCAATTCCACCAAACCCCATCTTTCCTTTTCCGTCCTGTGCCACTTCGGGTCTCATATAAAGAGGTAAGGTAGTAGAAGATGAGTTTAGGTTTCGGCCATTTAAGGCAAAGATGGGTTTAGGGTTTCTGACAAAGATGAAAGGCGGAAGATGACGAGTTAGAAATAATAGGCTGAGGTATGATACTATGGTCAGGTTGAGGGCTAGGTCTGTGTAACATACCTGGAATCAAATTATCTTTAGTATCTTCTTTTGTTTTGTTGATATCAGATCACATCTCATTTCTCTTCTGAATATGGGTAATTACGCAAGTAGGCTGAAAAACATAATCACACATTTGTTCAGAGTAGATGCATCTTTTTCCAGGTAGTGTTGAAGATAGCTTATTGTTTTGATTTAACATGTTGCATAGTTGAGTTGTTTTTTATGTAAACTTGGTTATTATAATTTATTTTTCTATACTGCATGAGTCATAAGTCACACTGTGTGCCAATTTCAAAACTGTTTAAGGACCACAGGACCCAGTGCTACCGACAAATTAAAAACTCTGCCTTTTTTTATTTCAGAACCTCTCTTTCTTATCTCCTGTTTGATTTAGGACAGAATTTTTCTCATGGAGGTTGGCCAGGTAATGATCAGTGCTCGACTCAAATCCCACCTGGATTGAGTTTAGGTTAACATGCATATACACGTCACCTTAAGCAGGATCTTGGTTAGCACTGGCAATTTAGATAATTTTTTTAATTTTTATAGATGCTCTGTAGTCAAATTTTAACCTTCATTAGGCTATGACGAATTTTAAGATGGTGAATGCACACATCCTGATTTTTATTCTAAACTTTTGTGACATACCCACGAATGTGCTCACACAAAATTCCTGGTTTTGCCACTGGCTGTACTAGTAGCACATTTTCTCCAAATATCCGCCTCAGTAGAGCTGATAATTAATCCATATTTTGTTGTTAGTTCCTATTTCTGCTGGCATCTTTGTTGTAGATGACATTTGGCCTTTTAGTTTGATTCTTAACATTGACGTACATCCTACTTTACATGTTAGTCTTTGTTTTCCCTAAATCTACTGCAGGTACCTTGGTTGCTCTGTTTGCTGTTACACCGGATCTAGTGTGGCATCTTATGAGTAATACCATGGATAAACGTGAAATTATGAACTGACTGATCACAGCAAGTTTAGCTAATAAATTTTCATACTATTCATAAGCTATATCAAATTTTTTTGTTATCTAAACAGATAAAATAGGAACATAAGATCTTTCATTTAGGGTGTTTTACACAGGTGGTTATTGACTTATTATCTTTATAATTTTGTTTAATCAACAGGATTTACAGTTTCTTTGGCCATTTCGCTAATAAGAATTAGTTACTCAAGGTTCTAGTTCAATTGCTCATTTAGCACTTTATCCTGCAGCAGTTATGTATTTAATATTCTCTTTGGACTTTCTAAGCTATTATGCAATCTGTCAGTTGTAAAAGAGTCTTTCATAAAGACTTCCACCATTGGCATTTAGTTTCTGATCCCACAAGTCGTTTCCATCTTCAGTATGGTGCTTCTTTAATTATCTCATCTTTATATATTTTTTTGTCCACTTTCATTTGGTTCGTGAACCATAAGAATGCACCTTTAATATTGTTAATTTCAGATATTTTGAGAATTGGAGAGTTGAATCCTCTCTCTTTAATTATTCTATTATTTAAACCAACTAGCACGCATTATATATTAAGTCCATTCATCTATAATATTTTATTCTCTAACAGATATATTTTTGTGTTGTATACTTGTATGTTTGCTAGAGAACTTAATATTTTAATGATGGTTGAGGTCCTTCTACATTTAGATTGCTATCTCTAATATTTGGTTCTTTTTTTTTTCCTTTCTTGACCACAATATATATTAAGAACATGATTTATATTTTGAATCATTGATGAGCTAATCAGAACTTTCAAACTGAGCATTTTTACTCCTATGCATTAAGGGAGAGCTTACTAGATTAGTGGAAACTTTTGAAAATGGGCTGCTTAGTTTTCCTTTTTCTTGGTTCTTTAAAAAACCCCACTTTTTTGAATAGACCAGTGGACTTCAAAAATAGCACTATATTTGATATGATATGATATGATATGAATGCTTTTCAGTGAAATAGCAGCTCATTCTTTTCACAAATTTTATTGTATTCCATTTTCTCTTGAGGGGGCTATTCAAAATGATTTTTTTTTTTTTTTTTTTTTTTTTTTTTTGGGGGGGGGGGGGGGGGTGGGGGTTTAAAAACTAAAAAGTCTAGGGCTTTACAAAAATTTCCCAGTTTTCCCCAGCTCATTTGGTGATCTTTTTTGTTATTTACGTGAGAATTATTCTTTTTATTTTGCTTATTTTATTTTTGTTAAAGATTAGGTTTCCGTGGAGAATGGTTCATACAGTTTGTGAGATTCCATAATGGCCATCTCATGAATGTTTCACACCATTCATCTTGTTCTACACATCTCAATTAGTCTAATAATTGGAGACTAGTGCTTTCAAAACCTTTCCTATTTGATGGGGAGATTTCGCTCTCTTATTTTAAATTACCGCAAGTGCACGGTTGACCGTTGCAATACTCGATGATCAATCTACAAGGAAGGTGTCTTTTAGGTGTTCTTAGTGCTATTTAGGCGGATCAAGAGAATAGATTTAGAAATATCTACAAATACTAACTTGTTAAGTAAATGAATCATGCACCTAGGGTTGACTTCCTTAAGCTACTGTTTCATGTGGTTGAAGTTTGTCTCTCAAACAAAATTAATTGCACATTACTAATTTCTTATCTTTAACAGAAATTAATTCTAGAATTTTAGTCCTAAGCACAAAATATAATTAGAATAGAATATTCCATCAAAGAAATTTAAATAAATGCGGTAAGAGAAATCCTAAGCATGGAATATCGTTCAGCTAACATATCCTATTAAATTTCTAGTTGTCTAGAAATTAAATCTGTTATATTAAAAATCAATTGATTTGTGCTATGCTTTATGAACAAGAGATTTAAAAAATCAACCACACTCTAGCAGCTTAAGTCCATCACTCTAGGCACATGAATTAGATTTAGCCACACATGATCACAATTAGGGGTGAGCAGAGTTCGGTTATAACCGAAATAACCGACCAAAAATCGAAACCCGAATCCGAACCGAACCGAACCGCTCTAGTTCGGTTCGGTTTCGGTTTTGTGTTTCAAAAACCGAACTCGACCGAACCGGACCGAATCTCTTACCCTATATATCACCCCACCAAAATTCAATTTAGTGAATCATATAGTTCATAACAAAAACTGGTGAAAACTTATCTCATTACTTCTAACAATACCATCTTTTTTATGTTGAATATGTGAAAGTTATGTTAAGTACACCATCACAATTAAGAATAATATTTATATTAATATAGTTCTTTTTTTTCATTCTTGTCATTAAAAGTTAGTAATAATTATGTGAGTTTTGATATAATAGCCCAAATATAGCATAAAAGTTTTAGAATATGAAATTTTTAATTCATATTAAGGTTAGGATCTTTTTCTTATTTCTAATTTGGGTATTGAATATTTGAGATTAGAATATTAAATGATGATAATATAATGGTGATTAAAAAATATAAGAAATGATGGAAAAATATTGGTCTAACCGAAAAAATTGAAAAACCGAACCGAACTGAGTCGGTTCGGTTCGGTTCGGTTGCTAAGTCTTATCGGTTTCGGTTCGGTTTTGCAAAAATTAGCAAAAACCGAACCGAACCGACCAATGCTCACCCCTAATCACAATCTCAACAAAATATTCCATACAATTAAGTATAATTGAATTAAATAATTAATTTCAATTCTTTAAATAACTAACTATTTTAAATAAACAATTAATTATCAATCTACTAATCAATTACTCAATAAATAAATTAACTGAGCTACTTAATTAAATTAATCGAATTAATTACAACTAATTAACCAAACCAAAATTTTTCTTACCTTAGATCTTGTGCTCTCGCATGTGATTGGAGACAATCTCCACTTGCAAAATTTGCTTCACTCCTATGGAATGAGTTAAAGAAGACTAGTGGGCCCTGTATACCCATCATTGCCCTTTTATGTGCTACAGGAGCCAAGACACCGCCATGTGATGTGCTTGCTGCAAATAATGGAGCACTCATCAAAACAAAAACATGTTCACTAGGCTGCACTCATGCACCGAAGTGCGTGGACCCCATAATTAATTACAAATTGGAATTTCAGTCAATCTTGTGTTTTAGCCTGGACTTTGTAAAACTGCATTTTTGCTCCTGCTGAACTCCAACTCTTTGGATTTGACATGACTTTCTTTGGATGTGAACTGTAAGTGCAGTGGAGCAATCCCGGCAACGTCAAGTCTCCATTTAAGTTTCTTTGGCTTGACCACTCTTCCAAAATGTGCGATTTCAATTCGTTCTCTTTTTTAAGTAACTTGTACTGTAAAATCACCAAAAACACTCGAGTAGTATTTTTATCTAAATAAAAATAGATATATGTGAGCATAAAAATATGGTAAAACTATACTAATCAAATATCTGCACTCTTATCTTTGCTAATCCTCGAGCAAAACAAATAAAAAGAAAAACTAAACTAACTCGCTTTCGTAGGTATCACTGTTGCCCTTAGCACGTGCAACAAGTCGTTAAATCCCTAAGTTACCCCTAGAGGATGAGTTTTGTCTCGTGAGGGTTTTCAGTGGATTACACCTACAAAATCTATAAACAAATAAGATTATGGAATAAACAAAAGCAAAATAAGGATAACTGAAAATCAAGAAAAAGAAAAATCTTTTTTTATTTACTCAACTTAACTAGCAAATAAGATCTTAATTGTTCAAAAATTTCTCTCTCAAAATCAATCTCAACTCACGAAATCATCTCATCTATAAACTGAAGGTTTGAATCCTAAACTTTACACCTCTTATCCTAAGTCTTAGATCATATGACCCCATGATCATGATGTAGTTCCTAAGCTTGGGAATATTTAACTTCAATTTTTATACTTATTTTGTCATAATAATAATTTTTTCTACTTTTTTTTCTCTTCTTCAACACTTTTAACTGTACAACAACAACAACTAAGCCATTTGTCCCAAGTATTTGGGGGTAGGCTACATGAACCAAAAGAGAATTACGCCGGATCGGGCACATGGATCAGCTTTCTCCACTCATTCCTATCGAGCAATATGCCTTCACTAAGACCTTTAGCCTCTATATCTTGTCGTATTACCTCCATCCATGTTTTCTTTTGTCTCCCCTGCGCTCTTTTAACTTGCCTTAAATTGATATGTTCACTGTCTGTCCCAAGTCAGGATAAAAGAGGAAGTTTATGGTAGGCCTGTGTCAGCCAACGTAAAATATTGTCACATACTATGAACATGAACCAAGAACACTTTTAATTGTCTTTCTCGTAAATACCAAGACTTCTTGAGACCAAGACCCCTAGTTAATTGATAATTAAAATTGTTTGATTTTTACAATGTCTTGTCCTATTAGGCTTTCCCAGCTACCTATGTAATGAGCTTCGGGCCAGTGCTCCTAAACCAGATGATCCCAAGGCACTAAGTGTAGAAACACTCCTACAGACTTATTACTCAAGCAACGGAGGCCACTAAACAAGACTCAATTAATAAATATATTATATCAATTTTTTAGTATTCCAGTTGTAATCAATGTCCCAAGCCTATGAACTAAAAGTAAGTGTTGTAGGTTATATAATCACTTAAACTAGTTTAGATGGCATGTCAATTTTTAGATTTTATTCTTTATTTTAAGACTCTAAGACTCTTTCATCTTGATTTCATCTTTAAAATTCTCTTGTGGATACTAATTCACTTTCACACTAGCTAGTATTAGTAGAATTTTTTTAATTTTCAATTCAATTTTTTTCAAAATTTTTTTCAATTTTTAAGTGAAAATAAAGACCCTCGAAAGAAATTGAAAGAAAAGAAATAAAAAGAAAATAAGTGACTCTCCTCTTACACTTAAATTGTGTCATATCCTCATGCACGCAGATGAATACAGAGAAATAACAAGGATTACACTTACAAACTATGCACGTGATCATACTAGCCAAACAATCCACGCATATAAGAATAATGATGACATTATAACATTATGCTAGAATTATAGATAACTCACAGTGCATCGAAAAAAAATCCTGTTGTAGAAGCAATCGAAAGACTACTCCCTGTGTGTGCATCCTCGCTTTTCCTATATTACTTTTAATAAACTTGGTACACATGTTAGAGAAAGAGATACATAAAATAACTCTCTAAACACCAAAATGACACCGACTCAATTGACTAAAAGAAAATTATAAAGACTCACAGACTCAATGAAAAAATAAAATTAATATACAAATGTATAAAGTCAAGTCTTCCCCCACACTTGGCGTAGACTATGTCAGTTCGTCCCTCTTGATCTCTTTTCACTCTCAAGGTGGGTTCTCTTCAACGAGTTAACATGCCTAGAACCCTTCATTATTTCAGCACAACCTCCGTCAAGCTTGATTTCTTCCTTACCTTCTTTTCTTTCGATTTCTTCTTATCACCAGTCAGATACATGACTTACTTAACATAAACATAGCCCCGTATCATTTCCATTTCTTCTCTCATGTTTAACCCACTCAGCACCATCATCCTTAGAATTATCCTCGCTTGTTTCACCATCATCTTTGGTGTCATTATCTTACCCCATCTTCTTGTCGCTCGAGCAAGGGTTTTTGTTCTCAAGGATACTACTTTCATTGTCGAATATTCACTCACCTTGCTTGAAGTGACATTAGTTACAGTTCATAGGATCCTCATTAATATGAATCTTAGGCATGTGAATCATGTTTATCTTGAAATTATCAACCAAAAGCTCTGGCCTAGGTGGCTTCTCCACAGGTGCATGAGACTGGGGTGCACACTCCTTAATGAAAGGTTCGAGATATGAGTTGCAACACCTAGAATTCATCACTCGCTTGACCTCTTCGAATATCATGATCTCTTCATTGCAAATGTCTTTAAAACTTTGATCAGAATGCGCAAAACTGAATTCTCCATGATTGTCTTTTGAGTTGCACTTCTTGTTGCACTATTTCCTCAAATATTCTGAATTCATCATCAAAGATTTAGTCAAAACCTGGATATTTCTTCTCAGAGTCTGGCTTCCTGGAGTTATCATCACTATGATTGTTTTGCACGCCATGAATCACATTATCCTCAAGATCATTTAACGAGGGCTCAAACTCTAACTCAAATAGTTCTTCATCAGGTAAACGAGGTCGGGGTACAGACACTGCACAACTCAACTCAAGATATGATTCCCACCATTATAATGAAAGCTGACTGACATAATGGTTTATCTCATCAAACGAGCTTTCCACTTCATCAAGCTTTGACTCTTGATCAATATATTTGCTGTCAGATTCTTCATGCTCAAAGTTTTCACTTGGTATCCCTTGGATCTAGTTGACATCAAAAGGCTGGTCAGAGTGATCACTTGGTTTCTTTCCTAAGTTGAAAATATTAAGATTAATTATCATATTGTTAAAAGTAAGTTTCATCAACCCACTACGATAGTTAATCAAAGCATTCGAAGTAGCTAGGAAGGGTCTACCAAGAATCACAGGAATCTGCCATATTGGGTTATCTACCGGTGCAGTTTCAAGGACGAAATCAACTGGAAAGATGAATTCACCAACCTTAATAAGTACAGCTGCAATCTCTCTCAGTGAAACTTTAACTGACTTGTCACCTAGTTGGAGATTTAAAAAATCAACCACACTCTAGCAGCTTATGTTCATCACTTTAGGCACATGAATTAGATTTAGCCACGCATGATCACAATCTCAACAAAATATTCCATACAATTAAGCATAATTAAATTGAAAAATTAATTTCAATTGTTTAAATAACTAACTACTTTAAATAAACAATTAATTATCAATCTAATCAATTACTCAATAAATAAATAAACTGAGCTACTTAATTAAATTAATCAAATTAATTACAACTAATTAACCAAACCAAAATTTTTCTTACCTTAGACCTGTGCCCTCGCATGTGATTGGAGACAATCTCCACTTGCAAAATTTGCTACACTTGCAAAATTTGCTACACTTCTGTGAAATGAGTCAAAGAAGACTAATGGGCCCCGTATACCCGTTATTACCTTTTTATGTGCTACAGGAGCCAGACACCACCATGTGATGTGCTTGCTGCAAATAATGGAGCACTCATCAAAACAAAAACATGTTCACTGGGCTGCACTCACGCACCCAAGTGCGTGGACCCCATAAGAAACAAGAGTCGCGTTGCGTTTGCTTCAGAAACGAGACCCCACAGTGCAGAGCTCACGTCGCCTTCTCGCACGCGAGCCAAGGCCAAGACAAGCCCACAGGTGCACGACCAATGAAACACCAATCTTGTTTGCGGGCGTGTAGAAAGCGATGCCACTCAGCCACCCGTGATGCACAAAAACCAAGGAAGATCAGTGCTAAAATAGCGCCGCTAAGGTACATGATCAACCATCAAAAGCAGAAAAAATGCACTAAGTAAAAGCATTTCTTTAAAAAAAATGGCTTCAGAAATCTACGCAGAATTCAGCCAAACAAAAGGCAGCCCAAAACCATAGGCTGTACTTTGGTATTTATAGCCTAGGTCTTAGCTATTTTACAAAGAAGTCCACACAAATTACCAAATTTATAATAAGAGAATAATTAATTACAAATTGGAATTTCATTCAATCTTTTGTGTTTTAGCCCCTGGACTTTGTGAAACTGTATTTTCGCCCCTACTGAACTCCAACTCTTTGAATTTGACATGGGTTTCTTTGGATGTGAATTGCAGGTGCAGTGGAGTAGTCCCAGCAACGTCAAGTCTCCATTTAAGCTTTTTTTGGCTTGACTACTCTTAGAAAATGTGCAATTTCAATTCTTTTTCATTTTAGTAAACTTGTACTGCAAAACCACTAAAGAAACTCAAGTAGCATTATTTATATATAAAAAAAATAGATAAATTTGGGGATAAAAATATGGTAAAATCATGCTAATCATTCTTCAATGCTTGATTGCAAAAAAAAGAACCATTTTAGCCATTGTAACAAAAATACCAGTCAAAACATGGGTTAATATTTTTGGTGTCTTTATTTTTTAGACTAGTTTGGATGTTTAGATCTTCCATGGGATTTCCTCCGCCACAGCCCAAATGATCCATGTTGGACCATCCATATTAATAATCTGTCCAAGTGTTATAAACACGATTTCATTATTCATGCAATCCAGTACTGGATGATGGCTAATCGGATTAAGCAGGGATTATCGGAATTGAATACTCTAATATATTTAATTATATTTATACACAACTACACACAAATCCTAACAACAATTCCATCATTTGTCAACACGAAAGAAAAAATGAACTAAAAATGGAGAGAGAACATCACTATCATGCTTGTTACATGAATGAGAAAGGTAGTGATGGTTTCTGCAACAACAAAAATAGGCAACAACCACTGGCAATTACAACAACAACATGCAACTACAACCATCAGCCATGGCAGCAGCAAGAAGAAGATGTGCGTGTGTGTGTGCGTGAGAGAGAGAGAGAGTTGTTGTCGCTGTCGAAAGAGAGGAAAATCAGAAAACTTAGGGAAAAGATTGGTACTCACTGTCGCCGCTCGCCTTCGTCAGACCCGAGTCTCGTTGGTGTCGTTGCAAGACTCGCAACCGTAGAGAGGAAGAGAGAGAGGAGAGAGAGAGGGGCGGGGTTGGCTATTGAATGGGGGAGGAGAAATTTTCTACCCTAATTTCCAGTTTATTAATTGGATTTCCAATCGGGTAAATTTAATCGGGTCGGATTCAAGCCTTTAAATCTTAACCAATTATGTGCTTGCTTAGGCGATATGCGAGCGCATAATCGGGCTGAACTCATAATGGGCTCGATTACTATATTATTATGCCCTAAAGTAACGGATATGATTAATCGGCCGATTAATCTGATATTTTTAACACGATCCATCCCATTAAACATGAATTTCATTCTCTAAATACTTGTAGATTAAAATTCATGCGGTTTGAAGATTGTTTACTCATCTATCTTGTGGTCTAAGTTCGTTCTATTTGAGAGAAACTTTTTGATTTTTGACTATGTTTTTGGCTCATCTTATAATTTTATACACGTGCATATCCTGTGTGTATATATGTTTTATGGATTGGCCTTAATACTCTTAGGGGATAATTATTTTTGTTTTGCCAGCTAGGTTTGTGATGTAATACGGGAAAAGGGAAAGGAAGAAAGAGGGAAGAAATTAGGATTTTGAGGGGATAAAGATGAATTCGTACTTCAGCACTCGGGAGATCTCTCTCCTACTCCGCACATCACCATACAAAAATTAAATTTGTAAAGCAAATCACCATGCTTCCACAAAAAGGATTTTAAATTTATTCATCATAGTCTAAATAATTAACTACAAGTCTACGCCTTATATAGACTCCTACAAAGAATTCCCCATCATAACCGATGTGGGACTGAAATGCACTAAAATAAAAAAAACTTAAAAGATGCCTACTAAATAATAACTAAACCGATTCCCATCAGTATGCCCACCTATCAAAATACACGATTTTCTATGAATTAGGTAATCCACTCCATTCACAGTGTTTTACATGTTATGAATGCTCAAAAATTGAAAATTCATGTTTTGATGACGGTTTAGCCATGCATCAATCAAGTACAACAATGGAAGGAAAGGGGTCTCATGATCATGGTTTAGGCTATCCCAACGCATAATCCATTTCATTCATTATAATCTGCATACCTTAAGACATTTAAAACAAAAATCATGTGAATGTCTAACTCATGTATCTTAAGATTTTTTAGTTATATTGTTGAAAAATTGTTCATTTTGTTACCATCTGATACATGAGTAAAAAAGTCATATTAAATACCTAATTTTTTATTTATAGAGTTTTAATAGCAAGTCATCAATGTATAGGGAGTTATCGCACAATCTCATAGCATATTATACTTTGATAGGCTGGTATAACTATGCTAGTGCGGTGGGTAATTCCCGGATGAGTTATTCATGCACCAATTTGCATAGATTAATGGGTAAACTGTAGAGATCAAATCAGAGAAAACACAGAGATTTACGTGGAAACCCAAAAGGAAAAAATCACGGAGATAGAGAATTCCATTATAATTCAAGAAACTTACAATTGTGGCCACTTGTTCTCTAGTGCTAGAGTTTTGGGATTAATTGATCCTCTTCCCTCTCGTAGGAGGGGGTTTTCTATTTATACAGGTGGTTGTCTTTGAATCAGGTTACATGTCTTTGAATCAGGTTATACATGATTCCCATCTAACTGAATAATCTTATCCTTACTCAGCTGCTTATCATGGAGACAGTTTGGAGCCGAACATCCTGATTTGAATTGGTAAAACTCACATTCATTTTTATCTAGAGATTATTGTCCAGCTGTTGATATGATCAATCTGCTTCAGAGATGTAACTGTTAGGTTCAAATGTGAATTTGGCCTGGAGATAGGAGCACTTGCAATACACTATCTTTAATCTCCCAACTGTATGAATTGCATGAGACTGGAACTCTCTTTTAAAAGTTTTGGAGGGTTATGAGCCACGCATCCACCGAGGGATTAGATGGACACGTGTCTTAATCTCACGGGGTCAGAAACTGACCACTGCATATGCCCCCTCTGCCTGCCTCTCTTTGGCGGGTGGTCGGGAACGTGTCCTCGGGAATTATGTGTTCTCGGGAGCTCCGAGAGAAAGGGAGGGGAGCAGACTTCTTGAATTTAGCCTCGTGCTTCCTATGTCGCTTTGTTTTTTTGTTTTTAATGGCGTGTTTCTACAGCTTTGTAGAGTTTTAAATGTGCGTCCAATCTGTCGTCGCATCGGTCAAGTAACTGTCACGTTTTGAAGAAGCGCGACGCTCGAGGTGGGTGCTGCGATCAAGTGCAACGGTTCAGATCTGATTTGTCGTGACACGTGTATTCCTCTAGTCAAGTGGCTTCTCAACTTCTGAAGGTTTTAAAATGCATCTCTTTTTCAAACCCTCAAAATTATCCCCAATTTTCAGAGTTTCTGCAATGTCTCATCTTCTTCCTCCTGTGATCTCCCTGCCTTTCGAAAGACGCCTTCCGATCTTTCTTCTGTCTTTTTTCTCCAGAGATGACGAAGGGAAGCAAGTTTGGCGCTGCTAGCGGTGTAAGCAGAGGCAAGGCCGTGGTGGAGGAGAAGGGGAAGAGATCCCATTTTTGCACCATGGTTGGCATGGATTTCAATCCAAGAATCACGAAACTTCACATCCAGATGTTGATGAATACTTGGCGAGATATGGTGTCAGCCTCTCTTCTGAAATCAGAGTCGAATTCTGCTTTCAGGATATACCGAATTCGTGAAGTCTCTGCCTAACAGCGGTGTCTACATACATTCCTAGATCTTGGCACTTGGGCTGAAGCTGCTGCTAATGAAGTTCGTTTGCAATGTTCTGACCTACTACAGGATCGCCCCTCGCAGTTGTCGGGTGTGGCCTGGCATTCCGTGCTAAGGATCAAGCCCTTCTGTGCCCTAGTTGTCCCCGATGCCTATCGGCATGAGGTTTTCAACACTGCCTACACGCTGAGGGAGATCGTCCAACCTGTCGGCATGAGGTTTTTAGCGTCACCCACGCGCTGAGGAAGACCACCCATGATGCGCGCTACTTCGTGCCCCAAAGTGGGTGCGAAAAGATCATTGTCAATATGGTTGGTAGTGATCATGGCATGCGGGACACCGTGGTCTAGGTAATTGATTCATGGGAGGCGGAGTCGGAGGATGAGCGTGGAGCCATCACGACCACGTGGAATTTGCGCTCGTTGCTCGGGGCTGCGTGGTGCTAATCGTTGAGATCGAGTTGAAGTTGTAGGAGCTGACTGTTGTAGACTATGACTGATGTAACTAGAGTTGGTTGTTGGATCCTAATAAGACACTTGTGCCCGCAGTTCTCCCGAAGCCACCGGTCTCGGCTAGTCCGCCGGCTGTGGTTTTTGAGAGGCCAAGGGTGCTGGGGTGAGTGGTCCCCGTTAAGAGGAAGAAACCCCTGCACAACCCTCGGGATCTCTCTTTCCCGAAGAGGTAGCTCACGAATAGGTTATTTTTTCCTCGGTAATGTTTTCTTTTGATTGGCTTCGACGAGTCCGATGAGGAGATGTTGGATCTGCTATCGGCGGTGCCCCCTAGTCTGGCCTCGAGTGTTGGACAACTCCATGTGGAGAAGGATGCTTGGGTTGGGCCCTCCGAGTTAACGGATTCTGGTGCTCGGGGGAAATCGTCGGCCCCGAGGAGGGTGCGGGTGCGGGTGCGCTCCACGAGCCGGTGAATGTGGGGTCAGAGATGTCAGAGTCCCCTTGCAGTCGGAGCCCTTCTTGAGCAGAAGGGTGCGACGATGGAGTCTCCGTCAATTCTGGCTGAAACTAAGCTTGAGCCTTTTCCTAGGCTCGAGGGGGAGGGACACCTTTGCTAGTGGAGGACATCGTGAGGGTCTCAGACCCTACTGGCTCTTTGGGTACCGATGTTGGGCCTCAAATGCCGACCTCTGGGCAGCCTGCTCCGAGCTAAACGTTTGGGCTATTCTCCGAGGGGGACGAGGAAGTTACCTTAGGGTATGGAGACTTGTAGGATTGGAGGAGCACAAGGCACTTCCCTTGAAGGTCTAGGGGCAGCGTTTGAAGAACGAGGTCTTCAATGTAAGCTTTGTTGGGTTTCTTCTTTGACTTCCTTTTGTTTCATGTTTGACTTTTTCCTTGTTTTAACCTCAATATGTTGTGCTTACCTCCGAGCTGCTGGACGCTCACTGAGACGCCCTGAAGAAGGAGAGCATGATTGCTAGGATGCGCTGAGAAGTGGAGGAGCTTGCTTCCAGAGGGAAGGAGGCGGCCGACAAGATCTCTCGACTTCAGACGAATTTGGATCATGAAGCTGAAGTCTAGAGAAGTCGGGAGGTGGAGCTGGAGCTGGAGCGATTGCGAGGGAAGTTAAGAGAGGGAGACCCTGTTGACTCAGCTGCTAGAGGCTCGGAGAGAGCTGGAGAGAAGGAGCTCGGAGTTGAAAAAGGACTCTGAATTGCAGGAGGTGAGCTCAGAGCCGTGGCGGAAAGATGTCGAGCTGCAGAACAAGGAGCCACATAGAGACATGGAGAAGGCGCGCCGATGCGTTGAGGAGGTGAAGGCGGTGTTGGGGTCGGAGAGGGCTGCCTTTAAGGATGTGAAGATGTGCCTTGAGGATGACTTAAATGAGGCGTTGTGTGCCCAGTCTGCAGCGGAGGAGAGTGTCCAAGTAGTAACAAGCCAGTGTCAACGGGAGATGGTGTTCAAATTCAAGAAGTACTGGGACGGATACGAGGACGGGAATCGAGGCTCGGCCTCGAGATATCCACTTGAAATTAAGGCCTTCTTGGCAAGCCAAGGCATGGGAGGTACTCTGGCACACGGGTCCCCCGTCGTGGAGACGGGAGCTTCTCCGCGTGCTCTGTCTAGCGACGCTGCTCTCCTGACGACTGGTCTCCCCATAGATGATGCTCCGACCGTCTAGGCCTTGAATCATGGTGCTATTGAAGGGGCAGATCTTCCAACTTCCTCCTCTGAGGCCTCAAAGAAGGGCAAATTAAGTGTTTGAGAGTTTTTTTATTTTATCTTTGTATAATTTCAATGTAACTCTTTTGAAGGAATAAATAAAAAGTTTTTCCACTGCCTAAATTTTATCTCGTTTTTTGTTGTGCCTCAAGGCCACCATGGGTGTTGACCCAGTGGCCCCGTTGGATCCTGCCTCTGGTTTGACAGGTTTGGGCGAAGGGGGAGCCTGTCCTCGAGAAGAAACCACTCGAGAACTACAAATGCTCCGTATCTGTTTGGGCTCTGTGGGGGCGGTCCATTGGGTGCTAGGTGCCTTTAGGAACCCTGTGGATAAGCCTTGAGTGTTCCAACCCCGAAGACGACGACGAGAGGATGGAACTGGATTTCAACGATGAGCCTGGAGCATTGCTAGATTTTCTGAATGCTCGTTGGAGGAGAGTTGCGAAAAGCCTGTTCTGGATGCTGCCCGGGCTTCCCTGCCACATAAAGCTCGTTGTGCTAGATTTCCTCACTCTACAGCTGGACTGTGAGCTGATTTCCCACAATATGATGTAAGTGACCTCGAAGAGAGGGTATGCGAGATGTTTTTGAAATCGGCCGATATGCTGTAGGAGATGAAGAAGTTGAGGAATGAGAAACTGGATTTAGAAGTGAGGCTCCTGGGGCGGCTTGAGGAGCTGAAGAAGGCGTTCGACATATCAGAGTTACAGGAGAAGGTGGCCTCCAATCAGTTGGAGATTGCCACACATCGGGAGGTGATCGATCACCGAGAAGCTGGAGCTAAGGCGTCAGGTTTGGTTGCTGGAAGAGGGATTTGGAGCACCGAGAGGCTGATGTTAAAAGAGTAGAGGACTGATTCGCAGTGTCAGATTGATCGTTACAATGAACTTTGGATGACCCATGATAATTTGCTTATGGAGGCACATGTGTTGCGTTCTCAAGTCACAATCTTAAGCTCTGGTGGACGAGCAGAGGGCGCGAATGGCTGGTTGGGGGGCGCGAGCAGTCGGGCTGAAGGAGCAAGTGGTCGGGCTGGAGGTGTAGGTCGTCAATCCGAGGATCCAAGTGATTGGGTCGGAGGCAGGAATTGTCGGTCTGAGGGGTCAAGCGATCGGACTGGGAGCACCGATATCTGGCCTGGGAGGTCTCGTGGATGGTCCGAGAGTCAAAGTAGCGGACGTAGGCGGAGTTAGCTGAGTCGATTTGTTCTTTTTTTGTAACTGTTGCAATAAGAAAATCGTACCTTTCTTCTGTCATCAATAATGGTGATTATTCTCTTTTTCGACTGTATCATCTCTTGTTCTTGATGTGCTCGTACTGATGCTATGGCGTGTGCCTTGCCCGTTTATAGTGTTCTTAGCAGCTTGTGGAGGCATGGTGTTCATCGTCGAGGTTGCGAGACGTTTAGCTAGCCATTCAGGTAGAGGCCTCTAGGTTAATCGGAGGCTCCTCAATAGTTGAAAGAACAAGATATAGAATTGCCTTAAGGCTGCCGTCGGGGTGGATCCTGTCATTGTCTTTTGGCTTGCTCGGGTAGCCACCAGGGCAAGGCCTGATATAGGCTGAGCTCCGAACAATCTTTGTGGGCGAGCAAAGCCCGTGTAGGCTAAGCTCCGAGCAGTCGAGTAGCCATCAGGGTAGGACCCCATATAGGTTGTTGACTCGCTTATCACACTCGAAGAAGGCATTGATATTTTACATGACGTCTAGATGAAGAATTGTGATAATAGTCTTTTCCTTAAATATTTCATGCTTTTACATGGCATCGTTTCAAGTAAAAAGAATTCCATTTCTTCTTGCGGGGCTTCTCGTCTCGAATGGTGCTGATGAGTAACAACTTTAGTCGATAGCCTCATCTGGAGTGTCTCCGACCTCCGGGTCTTTCTCCTGGTCGAGGACAAGCTCATCGAGGTACTCACATTGAACTAGATCCTCAATGTGCCTTTTGAGGACCCAACAATTCAGGGTGGCGTGTCTCCAAATGCCATGGAAAGAACAATGTCCTCTTGCTTCTAGGGGATCCAGTCGCGTTTGCTTGGCTTGGGAAGTCTTACCGAGGGTTGATACTCGATGACGTGAATGATCTGATCAATCGGTAACTTCAAAGGAGTAAAGGCTGAGTCATCTTTGCTCTCTTTTGCTGTAGGGGGAGCGTTTCCTGTCCTTTTGAGTGTTGGGGCGTGATGCCCCCTCGTCGGCTTTCGTCGGGTACCGGCGCTGTGGGCCTGTGGCTTTACGATCCCCATGTGGTGAGGTTGTTTGTGAGCATTTTTGGTTTAACTTGAAATGTAAGTCGGTTGGAGCTGGGGGATGTTGATGAGCTTGGGCGGACGCGTCCAGTTGGGCTTCCCTTGCGCTCAACTTAATGACTCGTTCGTGGGCTTTTCGAAGGGTTTTTATTTGCGTGAGGTGCTTGCAGTTGATTTACGTTACCGCTTCTTTCTCGCGTTCGGTGGTATCACGATGGATGACGGCCAGCTCTCATTTGTGGTCTGCTAGGGTCCGCTAGTCGCTCAGCTGTCGTAAGTCAGTTGCTCGTTGGATGAGCTGTCCTCGGGAGCGTTGACGGCTCGAGTTCGCTGGAGGTGTTGACGTTGTGGTGATTAGTGCTCTTGGGCGCAATGGTTGTTTGAAACTTTTCTGAGGACGTGAAAGGATATCAGATTGGGAGAACTTAAGAGTGTGGACTCAAAGCTCTCAATCGAAGCACTAAATGCGGTGAGTAATTCCTGGAGGAGTTACCCACATACTAATTTGCAGAGATTAATGGGTGAATTGTAGAGATTAAACCAGAAAAAAAACACAAAAATTTACGTGAAAACCTAGAAGGAAAAAACCACAGAGGAAGAGAATTTCACTATAATTCAGGACACTTACAATGGTGGCCGCTTGATCTCTAATGCTAAGGTTTCTAGGATTAATTGATCCTCTCATCTCTCGTAGGAGGGAATTCTCTATTTATACAGGTGGATGTCTTTGGATCAGGTAACAAGATTCTCATCTAACTGGATATCTTATCTTAACTCAACTGCTTATCATGGAGGCGGTTTGGAGCCGAACATCCTGATTTGAATTGGCAGAACTCACATTCTTCTTTATTCAGAGTTCATCGTCCAGCTGTTGATATGAACAATCCGCTTCAGAATTGTAACTGTTAGGTTCAAATGTGAATTTGGTCTGCAGATAAGAGTACTTGCAATCGACTATATCTCTAATCTTACAACTGTCTGAACCGCATAGAGTTTGAGTGAGACCGGAACTCTCTTTAAAGGTTTTGGAGAGGGTTATATGTCACGCATTCACCGAGGGATTAGATGGACACGTGTCGTAATCTCACGGGGTCAGAAACTGACCACTACAGCTAGTTTTTCTATGAGAGTATTAAAGCCGCTCCGAGCCTCCCAGCGCGCACACACAGAGACAATAGTATAACAACAACGCTTTGATTGAAGTTCTAATGTACGCATGTTTGTGCATGTCCAAGCAAAATACATTTATAACTATTCAACACGTTGAAAATATCTGAGAGAAAATCTGAAATTAAAAAATGCATTTGTTAGAGAGAGTAATCGAGATACCTTTCTCGCTTTGATAAATTTGAGATTTAAGAAAGAATATATATTAGGGACAGAAATCACAAAATAACCATCGCCTAGCCCTAGCCGTCTCCCTGGTAAGAAAAAAAATTCATACATTGCTCCTTGCCTTGCATGCACCTCTCTCTCTCTCTCTCTCTCTCTCTCTTTCTCTCGGCTCCCTGCCTAGCAATATGTTTAAAAAAAATATTAAAGTTTTTTTGTTTTAATCAATTCTAATCATACATGTACCAGTCTTTAGTTGTATTCGTCAATTTTAAATAAGGAAGATTATATCTAATATTTATATGAAGAGAAAATTTGAAATTAAAAAAATCAACATTTAGTAGGGAGAGAAATTTAGATATTATAACCACGATCCTTTTGACTTGACTTCTAATTTATTAGTGTCTCGGTTTTGAGTAACGAAGCTAAATCAAACCATTCATTTATAGTCTCTAAATCTTATTTGTAGCTGTCATTTTAATTGAAGATTTCATCCTTTATTTTATCTCATAAAACGAAACTTCAACTTCAACAATAACAACAACTAAGCCATTTGTCCCAAGTATTTGGGGTAGGCTATATGAACCAAAAGAGAATTACGTCGGATCGGGCACATGGATCAGCTTTCTCCACTTATTCCTATCGAGTAATATGCCTTTACTAAGACCTTTAGCCTCTATATCTTGTCGTATTACCTCTATCCATGTTTTTTTTGATCTCCCTACGTTCTTTTAACTTGCCCTAAATTGATACGCTCTACTCGCTGGACTGGCGCATCTGTAGGTCTATGTCGCACATGACCAAACCATCGTAGGCGGTTTTCTCTCATCTTCTCTTTTATAGAGGCTACACCTATCTTAGTGCGAATATCCTCATTTCTTACCTTATCTCTTCGCGTGCTACCACACATCCAACGAAGTATGTACTTCTCTGCTACACTCATCTTCTGCGCATGATGTCTCTTTATAGCCCAACATTCTGTGTCATATAATAAAGCTGGCCTAATAGCAGTCTGATAAAATTTTTCTTTTAGCCATAACAGAATGTTACGATCACATAAAACTCTTATTGCGCTCCTCCATTTCAGCCAGCCGGCTTGAATCTTATGGTTGACATCACTATCGATCTTCCTATCCTTTTGGATAATAGAACCCAAATACTTAAAATGACTGCTCATCGGTATTTCTTGTCCATCTAGTCTCACAATATTATATTCTCAGATTTTTTTTGTTTACTGAATTTACACTCCACATACTCTGTTTTGGCTCTACTTAATCTAAAACCTCGAGATTCTAGAGTTTGTCTTCATAACTCCAATTTTTTGACCTTTACCCCAGCTCTCGTCTCATCAACTAGGACAATATCATCAACAAATAGCATATATCACGGTATCTCATCCTGAATAGCTGTAGTAAGCTTATCCATCACTATGGCAAATAAGAATGGACTCGATGTAGATCCTTGATATAATCCAATTGTGATAGAAAAATTATTTTTTATGCCTCCACAAGTTTTTACATTTACCACTGCTCCATCGTAGTCAATATATGTGATGGGGACTCCCTTTTTCATAAATGTCTACCATAATACCTCTTTTGACACCTTATCATAAGCTTTTTCTAAATCAATAAAGACCATATGAAACTTCAACTTCAACAAACAAAAAAAAAATACTCATCAGTTGTTAAGAAGAGACTTTCCCTTGAAAACCATACATTATTTTACACCAATTTAAGTATTAATTTGCACGTGCCAAAAATTATATAATTATATTTATTTGCGCGCACACATACACACATATGGAAATGATCCTTTAGGTTTATTCTCAAAATAAGGGTTGAAGGAACTTTGCAAAGAAACATCCTATGTTATGTTGCATTGGACACTACACGTGGACACGTGACAAAGTCTTAAAAATACACACGACACGTGTGTCCGATACGCGTGTCGGACACGTTTCGGACACGACAAGGCTCTATGATAAAAGTGTCCGTGCTACATAGATTCTATGTACGGTCCACCCCCTTCACTTTGATCAATAGACTTTAAGTAGTTTAAAAATGCGAGATGAAGTGATTTGAAAACTTCGCAACAAATTGTTTCATCATAAACTTTATTTCAGCCTTAAAATTGATTTCATTTGGTGACGAATAATTTGTAGGCTAATCCTTTCCATTAAAATTCGATGATAGACCAAATGGAAGGTCTATTTATTAAAATTGACGACCATCATGTAGAATGCTTAAAAGATAAAAATAAAATAAAATTGAGGTTCTTGCCAATGTGTCTAGAAGCAATTAAAGATGGCTAAAAATAGTATGTTGTTTAGATCTATAGTTTGGAATGTACAGATTCTTATTCCCGACCTTCAGCTTGAAAGCTATCATTTTATTGTTCTCTCTTATTTAATCAGCTAAAAAATATAGAGTAATTGTTCTCTTTTTCCTTATGCTAAATTTAGGCAGGTCATTTTACATAAATATACATCCTATGCATCTATATTTATTTTGTTGTCTTTTTCTTGCAGAACATATGTTTGTTTATTTATAAGATTGCACAACTGTAGAATCTTTTCACATGAGAAATATGAATAGCTGCTGCTTCTTTCCTGGAACATGTGAGGGACTTTTGCAGTCCGTTGCACATATCAAGGGGGCCTAAATTCGTGAATGCAAAGGTTGATAGCAGATACCCAGGGTTACATTTCAACAACCCATTGATACGTTCAGCTGACCAAGGCTGTCACTATTTGATAACTCACTGCAGAATGACTTGTGCATAATTTGCTTCCCATTTTGCACTGGGTTATCAAAGTTTTCAGTTAATTGTTTGCTCTATTTTCCGCTACTGATAACTTACCTGCCTCCTTTGGTGGAGAAACAACTAGAGGTGCATATGTACCTATTAGCTTGCTTACATTTTAAGATTTGTAGTTGGGTGAGCTTTCGTCGTCTTGGAATATTTGACTTCAGTTGACTTGTTGATTGGCTGGATCTTGAACTTGAACTTGACTTGTTGAATTGCAGTTGGGCTTAATTAGATGTCTGAGCTGGTACTATCCCTCTTGATTGAACTCCATTCCTTAGTTTTTATAGCTTTGAGAAAGAGTTCACAGCACTTGGAAATCAAAAATACTTGATGCAGTACAAAGTTTTTTATTTAAGACTGTCAGAATTAATCTCATATCATAAAATTTGCTGCAGTAAATGATAATCCTCTTACAAATTGAAGCTTCAACCTGTGTATTTCCAAGGGGATGTTGCATTGCAGTAACTTACATTTACCTTTTCCGCCTCACTTTTTTACCTTTTCATTGGATTATGTAGAATCAGATGGCCATTGAGAGACACGAGGACGACATAAATGGGTGCAGCTTGTACTGTACATCCCACATAGCCTTTGAGTATGGACCCACAATCAAATGGCTCAGATCAAAAACCTCAGATGTTCACCACATCCACTGTGAAGACATCTGGCTGAACAATGAAGGGGTAGATCATTCTGACTGGATGGATCAAGAAAAGGATGACATTTTCATGGAAGAAATTGAAGAGGATGACATTGAAGATTGGTAGGTTTTATTTCAGTTTCTAAATGGTACTTGTAGTAGCTGTGCAAGGTTTACCGTTTGAAATCCTTAATCTGATGTCGGCTGTATATTTTAGCTGAATGTGGTGCTGCTCCAAGAAGATGTATTGGTGAAATTGGAACTTTGGAAGTAGTTATGCACGCACAAAAGAAGCTTGTGTTTGGAGAAGCTAACCTAAAAGCTCATGAATTCATGATTGGGAGCTGAACTCCTTGAAATCCTTAATTTGGGGTGGTATGCCTGTATTTGTTTGGTAAGAATGAAGAAAACGAAGAAGAAAAGGGTAAGATGAAGTGTATCTCGTAGTTTTTATGTATTTGAGCAATCCCAAAGTGGTAATGCATTTATTTTAAATTTCTCCATTTCAATGAAGTGCACATTCTAAATCCATCTTTTTGCTGTCTCTTTTCCTCGAACTTTAAAAAAAATGATGATGTTATCTATAACTGTTGGATTGATCAAAGTTCTTCCAAAGACGTCTTTGATTTTGTAGAGAGTTGAGCTCTTGGTTCTTTTCCGATGTGTCTTGCTCCCAGGTATGCCATTTTCTGCTTCGCCGGCACCTTTCCAATTTCATTTTCTTTCTTAGGAATTTCCTCAAAATAATATTTCTTTCTCAAGTAATTAATTTTAAGGAAAATTACATCAAAATACCTTAAACTGTGGGGATACTTTAAGCTATATACCCCCCAACTATATTTTAGCACACTTTTCAATCCTAAACTATTCATCGCATACATGTTAGTACCTTATATCAGATGACTGTTAAAGACGTACAACACGTGATTTGCATGTAATATATGTTGGAATTTTGAATTTTTTGCATCTCCCTTCTCTTCTAATTTTCCACTTCTTATCGTCTTCCTCTTACAAAACCCAATACTCACCACCCTCCACCTCCATTGCAACACCACCATCAGCGGTGATGCCTATATATAAAGGGAGATAGACATGTGTCCTTCCAAAAAGATTTGAGGCCGAATTCTTCTCACTCAAATACCAATATCCGACATTCGAATACAAAATCCACTCCGTTGAAGTTAATTTATATTATTTTAAGTATCTATGAACCAAAAATCAAGTGCTTTGAATATTTTTTCCCTATGCATCAAGTAGGAAAAATGAACGGCCTAAATAGTGAGTTGGTTAGTTTAAGTAGAATATTTGAACTATAATAAAAATTAGTTTGTGGGAGTTTTTAAATGTTTAGATCATGATCAAATGGCCGGATCGAGAATTTGTATGTTTAAAGACATAAATCTAACCAACTTATTACTTTCTGTCGTCCATTTTGTGCCGCTTGATGGATGGGCAAAGAGTATTCAAAATACTTGATTTTTAGTTTATAGATACTTGAAATAATATAGATCAACTTCAACAGAGTGGATCTTCTATTCGAATGTCGGAGGGTTGTATTTGAGTTGGAAGAATTCGAGCTCAAGGACACAAGTCTCTCTCTATATGTGTGTGTGTTTATATACATATACATACATATAGATAGAGAGAGATTGACTTGTGTAGTTTTGAAAGGATTCGAGCCCGAAACCTTCCCACTCAAATACAATCGTACATCATCTGTACAAGATCAATTCTATTGAAGTTGATTTATATTATTTCAAGTATTTATAAACCAAAAAATCAAGTATTTTAAATACTTTTTGCCCATGTATCAAGTGAGGGAAAAACAAATAGCCTAAATAGTGAGTTGGTTAATTTTGAAAAACACCTAGAAGGGGGGGGGGGGGTGAATAGGTGTAAGTGCTAATCTAAGAACTAGATGCGCTAAATGCAGAAGCTAATGCAAATCTTGCACAAACTTAATACAACACAACAAGTGTAGCCGAATTCCCCGTGAAGGGCTCTGGACTAACTCCTCTTGATTCCCCTTGAATGGGTTGAGGTGCTATGTGAAGCTCTTGTTGGTTAAGTATAAGTTAGGCACACACATAAGCAAGCCAAGCATATAAGGATGAACAATATAAAAGATGCAAGGCAACACAAGCAAATAGATATGATATTGCAATATGAATTATGCTCAACACAAGCAAGTATGATATGATGTTATGAATGATGCTTTGCACAAATAAATGAGAGAGAGAGTTGAGAGATATTGGATCAAACGCAAACACAAGAATATGTTTCGAGGTTCGAGCCCCTAGCTCTACATCCCCGCCTACACCACCGTGTAGGATTTTCAATCCACTATAGGAGTACCGAACTCCTCTCTCAATGCCACCGAGGCAATTACAACCACAATCCACCTCTACCGAAGAGGGATAAGGCTCGTAGCCAATACAATCACAATCACCTCTACCGAAGAGGGATCCAAATACCAATACCACTCCGATCAACCTCTACCAAAGAGGGATACAACAAAAGTAAGGAGGGTTTACAATCAAGGAGGCTTAACCTCAAACACTTCTCTTTTCTCTCTTTTCCACAAAACAAGGATCCTAATAGATTAGGATAGTATGATAGCTCAAGTGTGGAAACTAGGTGTTTTTGGAAACAAGCAACAAAGAAAAACTAATTGGGAAGTCTCTTGTAAAAGATAGAAAATGAAAGATCAAATCAAAATCCCAAAACCTAGTTTTCTTTGATTTTCCAAAAACCCAAAACAATAAAGATGAGAAGTTTAAAGCCCAAAAACTCTTTTCAAAACTTGTTTTAAACTCAGGAAAACTGGGAATTTTTCTCTTGTGAAAACCTTAGCCAAAAACCCAAAGAGATGGGGTTTATATAAGCCAAACTAGAAACTAGCCGTTAGGCTGATGTGGCAGCCTGACAGGCTTGGCGGTCGGCCGCCCGGTCGACCGCCAACGGTCATATTTTTGACCGTTGGGCAAACCCGGTCGACCGCCCGGTCGACCCAAACAAACAGAGAGCAGAGCTCTCAGACCCGGTCGACCCGGACGGTCGACCGTCCCAGTGTCTCCAAACGTGCACAGATTTGTGCACGTCGGTCGACCGACTTCAGCCAAGTCGACTAGGTCAGTTGACTTAGTCGACTGATTGAAGCCTGGAACAGAAATCTGGGTCAGAAAAACAGTTTAAAAATATTTTGAAAAATCTTTTAAGTCTTCTAAAAATCCACAAAACTTGTTTTAACATTTTATATTGAAACGCAAACAAGTGATAAAAATTTCAAGACATATATCAATCATATCAATTCATTTTTGAGTCTTGCAAATTTTATCAAAAACAAAACTTGTATTTTTATCAAACTTGATTTTTCAATACATGAATAGGATAGTCAAAATAAGTTTGTCTAGCAAGTTTAAAGCATGTATGTATATCTAGAACATATCTAATATACATAGAAATAAAGTAAACTTGTTTTGATCTACTATTCATGAAAACCAAATCCAAAACATAAATCTTGTGTGTGTTGTGCACTTGAGCATATCAACTATTCTAAGCTTTACAAATGGATCTAAAACACACTATCTAAACTATGGATACCTAAGTCTTCTTGATGATCTTCATCTTTAAGTTGACTTGCTCCAAAACTCCATCCATGGGCTAGGCAATGTGTGATCATGAAGCTTTGGCCCTGGAATCACCATGAAAAGCTTCTAAACACCTTTGTTGAAGCTAATCACCAACTAATATCTTAGTTAATGATCTGAAACTTAAACAACACAAGATTATAGTAAACATAACTACATGAGTTAATCATCATCAAAACTAGGGTGGAAGGCCTTTGGGCCAACAATCTCCCCCTTTTTGATGATGACAAAACTCATGGAGTTATATATGCATGGATTAAAGTTAAGCTTCAAGGAAGCTCCCCCTTAACTCATGCATAAACAAATAAACAAAAGATATGCAATGAATGTACATAAATATGTATGCATCAACATGCTTAAAACACATAAACATGTTTTAGAAGCTCTAGATATCAATTAAATTAATAAAACATTAACAAGAACACTAGATGCTCTAGATACCAATAAAACTTAATATATGCAAAAACATACGTATGCATATATAAAAAACATGTACCAATCATGCATTTTGAGTTTTGAGTTTTATATGCATGTTAAACTCTCAAATAATTCTCCCCCTTTTTGTCAATCATCAACAAAGGGGTAAACAATCAAAACAATAAATGAGGGGTAAAAATCTTTCTCCCCCTTTTTGTCAATCAAAACAATAAAACAATGTTCTCCCCCTTTTTGTCTAAAACAAAAATAAGGTCAATAAGGGGTGACTATAAACAACATGATATCAATAGATAAATATGTCAATGAAGCATCTTGATATCAATTGAAAATAAATAAAGATCAATAAATGTTATATGCTATATACATTCATGAAGAGGAAGACGCTAAGTTAGCTTCCCTACACATATGCATTACATGAAGGAGAGATGTTAAGCCTTAATTCACATAACACACATTATGTAATGCATAAGAGGAGATGTGAAGCTCCCCCTACACACGTGTACCACATAAAAAAGAGATGTTAAGCTCTTCAATACAAGATACACTCATCATGAATCTATATGTAGAAGAGATGTTAAGCTCTCCTTGCATATAGTCAATATAAATTAAAACTTTTGTATTTTACTTTAAAAAAATTTTTAGATACCAATTTAAAACATAAGACATCTTGATATCAAAAGATAGTATTTTTTTTAAGTCATATAAACAATTGAAATGACTATTTGCTATCATAAAGTAAGGGAGTGAAAAACTAAATACCAATTGAAATATGAAAATCGAATTTTCTCCCCCTTTATGAAATACCAACAAAAAATATGCATAGGCTTGTAATAAGATACCAATTGAAAACTAAATCAATTGAAATAAAGTTGAAGCTCAAGCTCTAGCATAAACAAAATTTTGTGCTTAAGATATAGAAATATAATAGCACAAATAAAACAAGTATGTGTGTATGAAATAGAATGAGTACCAATCGCTAATAGATGATACCAATTGAAAATATACATACACAAACACATATGAGTATACAAAAGAATCAAATTGATACCAATTGAAAGAGTTCAATGATACCAATTGACATAACAATAAAATCAAGTGTATAACTAATCCACCCATCTCATGCACAAGTTTAAAAAGATTTTCAATATAAACATACAAGGCATGGACTCCCATCCAACCTCCCATTAAGGGTAGGGGTTTTCAAAAATAGATTTGAAAATATAGTATGTTTGAAAAACTCTACCAAATGAAGAATACCGTAACTAGTTAAATGGAAAATCTTTTAAACTAGTACGAAATCCTTCGAGCAAGGAATACAACAAAAATAATTTTCATAGAACACATGTAAATCACATAGCACTTAAAAACACTCAATATTCAATAAAGTCCATACATACTCATGAAAACATATTCATGAGAAATATTTTAAAAATGGTGAGTGTACAAGTAATGTGTGACATGGCATTATGAAATATCCAATTAAGCTCAAAATTCCTTGAAACATGGAAACATGAAAAACTAAATTTTCATTAAAACAAATTTCATTTCAAGGTATATGTATGAATTGTCAACACAATAAGTATACATACATATCCCTAAACACAATTGAGTCCATATATAGATTTGCATGAAAGGCAAATGACTCAAGGGTATACATGTATATCTTAAAGTTTGGAAATACAAACATATACATGAAGTGAAGACTCATAAAACTAATCCAAAAATGGAATACAAGTTTGAAATGCATGAATCATCAAAACTAGACTATACTAGCATATCTAATGGGTTCAAATAAGCAATCAAGCTCAAATATATATAGATTTATTTGTGGCCCACTATATGCACAAGTATAAATCCTAGTCTTAATGAAAACTAACATCTAAACATGTAATCAACACATGAAGCATAAAACCAAGATAAAAATCAACATGATAAGCAAAAACATGATTATTATGAATATCCACATGTTATTAGATTTATGATGTACATGATAGCTAATCAAATACGAGAACACAAAATAATAATCCATATTAAACATGGGTGTCTCAAATACTATACATGTATGTCAAGAATCTAATTAACATGGCATTTTCATACTAATCACTAAACAATGAAACATGCTATAAACAATGAATATGAAAAGCATGTAAACAATAAATGGGAGTAAAGGATTGTTACCAAAACCGAAGAAGCAACTCTTCTTTGTCTCCAAAACAAGGTGGTCCTCTCACCAAACCTTCCTTTGAAAGTGATGCATCCATATGATTTCCTTTAAGCTTGGAACGCATCCACTCCAAGGTGTCATCACTCTCACGTCATGTGAGAGCCCACACCTACATCAAAAACAATAGGAGGGGTGGTCTTTGGTACCCATACTCTTTTAGGTCCATGGGAGTTAGTCTCTTCTCTAACCCAAACAAACTTCTTTGCTAAATTTACATTATGTAATCTATCATAGCAAAATTTAGCAAGGTGGCCCTTATGTCCACAATGTGTACAAGTGTACACATGAGCATACGTGTGATGGTGTCCGTGAGGAGCATGTGTATGCCGTGGAGGGTGTGCATGCATAAAGGATGGAACTTGTTTCTTTCGAACCAAGGATTCCAAGCGTGTGTGGTTCATGGCACATTGGCTCATAGTGGAGCCCAAACAATCTACTCTCTTCTTTAACATACAAATATCATCATTAATCTTAGAAGAAGAGGTACATGCATTAGGTAGACTAGATGAAGAAGCTACACTAGCATGACAAACATGTGCATCCATCTTATTTTGCAAAACAATGTTTTTCTTTAAACAAACATTTAGATCATTAGAAATAGAAATTATTTTGTTTTTCAAAGCAACATTCTCTTTTAAAACAAAATCAATTTTTGAAGATAAAAACTCATTTTTCTTCAACACATCATCACAATCATTTTTAGATTTTAAAATTTTATTTTCTTTAAGTTCAAGGTCAAGTTGAGATTTTAATGAATCCCTCTCATTAGCAATCTCCTCTTTCTCTTGCAAAACAACATCAAGTCTAGCAATCAATTTTTATTTTCATTATTAATGCCTAGACTTTTCTTTTTCAAAATGTTATATTTTTCAATCAATTTTTCACACACAATGGATAGTTCTTCATTCAAAGCATGGGGATCAACAAAATTATTTGAAGAACTAACACTATCATCACAATCTAAGTGGGGTTCCGAATGTACCTCAAGGGAGTCATTCCCTTGGACCATCAAGCATTGTGAGTCGGATTCTCCACTAGACTCCTCCGGTTGATTTGGCAATTGAAGCTTGGAGGTGGTGGTTGTTGTCAACATATTCCACACTACAAAAGCGGAATCAATATTAGAAACATGTATAAGATATTCTTTTAAAAGTGTGCTTCTAATGGCCTCTAGGGCTTGTGCATTGGCCCCTATATGATTGCGATCTCCAAGATAGCATTTCTTGGTGGCCGCAAGAAAGACATGCAAACCTAGGGTCTTTAGGTACATGGACATCCTATACTTCCAAACAACAATGTTGGAAGGGTCAAAGCTAGGTGGGGTCATGAAGTCCATGCCAAACTATATGAGTGTGCAAACAAGCAAATGCAAACAATAGACTAGCAATCAAATGGATCTTACTCCTAGGATGTTAAGCCTAATATCAGGAGCACTAGCTCTGATACCAATTGAAAAACACGTAGAGGGGGGTGAATAGGTGTAAGTGCTAATCTAAGAACTAGATGCGCTAAATGCGGAAGCTAATGCAAATCTTGCACAAACTTAATACAACACAACAAGTGTAGCCGAATTCCCCGTGAAGGGCTCTGGACTAACTCCTCTTGATTCCCCTTGAATGGGTTGAGATGCTATGTGAAGCTCTTGTTGGTTAAGTATAAGTTAGGCACACACATAAGCAAGCCAAGCATATAAGGATGAACAATATAAAAGATGCAAGGCAACACAAGCAAATAGATATGATATGGCAATATGAATTATGCTCAATACAAGCAAGTATGATATGATGTTATGAATGATGCTTTGCACAAATAAATGAGAGAGAGTTGAGAGATATTGGATCAAACGCAAACACAAGAATATGTTTCGAGGTTCGAGCCCCTAGCTCTACATCCCCGCCTACACCACCGTGTAGGATTTCCAATCCACTATAGGAGTACCGAACTCCTCTCTCAATGCCACCGAGGCAATTACAACCACAATCCACCTCTACCGAAGAGGGATAAGGCCCGTAGCCAATACAATCACAATCACCTCTACCGAAGAGGGATCCAAATACCAATACCACTCCGATCAACCTCTACCAAAGAGGGATACAACAAAAGCAAGGAGGCTTTACAATCAAGGAGGCTTAACCTTAAACACTTCTCTTTTCTCTCTTTTCCACAAAACAAGGATCCTAATAGATTAGGATAGTATGATAGCTCAAGTGTGGAAACTAGGTGTTTTTGGAAACAAGCAACAAAGAAAAACTAATTGGGAAGTCTCTTGTAAAAGATAGAAAATGAAAGATCAAATCAAAATCCCAAAACCTAGTTTTCTTTGATTTTCCAAAAACCCAAAACAATAAAGATGAGAAGTTTAAAGCCCAAAAACTCTTTTCAAAACTTGTTTTAAACTCAGGAAAATTGGGAATTTTTCTCTTGTGAAAACCTTAGCCAAAAACCCAAAGAGATGGGGTTTATATAGGCCAAACCAGAAACAAGCCGTTAGGCTGATGTGGCAGCCTGACAGGCTTGGCGGTCGGCCGCCCGGTCGACCGCCAACGGTCATATTTTTGACCGTTGGGCAAACCCGGTCGACCGCCCGGTCGACCCAAACAAACAGAGAGCAGAGCTCTCAGCCCGGTCGACCCGGACGGTCGACCGTCCCAGTGTCTCCAAACGTGCACAGATTTGTGCACGTCGGTCGACCGGCCCGGTCGACCGACTTCAGCCAAGTCGACTAGGTCAGTTGACTTAGTCGACTAATTGAAGCCTGGAACAGAAATCTGGGTCAGAAAAACAGTTTAAAAATATTTTGAAAAATCTTTTAAGTCTTCTAAAAAACCACAAAACTTGTTTTAACATTTTATATTGAAACACAAACAAGTGATAAAAATTTTAAGACATATATCAATCATATCAATTCATTTTTGAGTCTTGCAAATTTTATCAAAAACAAAACTTGTATTTTTATCAAACTTGATTTTTCAATACATGAATAGGATAGTCAAAATAAGTTTGTCTAGCAAGTTTAAAGCATGTATGTATATCTAGAACATATCTAATATACATAGAAATAAAGTAAACTTGTTTTGATCTACTATTCATGAAAACCAAATCCAAAACATAAATCTTGTGTGTGTTGTGCACTTGAGCATATCAACTATTCTAAGCTTTACAAATGGATCTAAAACACACTATCTAAACTATGGATACCTAAGTCTTCTTGATGATCTTCATCTTCAAGTTGACTTGCTCCAAAACTCCATCCATGGGCTAGGCAATGTGTGATCATGAAGCTTTAGCCCTGGAATCACCATGAAAAGCTTCTAAACACCTTTGTTGAAGCTAATCACCAACTAATATCTTGGTTAATGATCTGAAACTTAAACAACACAAGATTATTAGTAAACATAACTACATGAGTTAATCATCATCAAAACTAGGGTGGAAGGCCTTTGGGCCAACAAATTTAACAGTGTAGAACATTTGAAACCTAACAAAAATTGGTTTGTCCAGGTTTTTAAATGTTTAGATCATGATCAAATAGCCGGATCGAGAATTTGTATGTCAAATACATAGATCTAACCAACTCACTACTTTTGGCCGTTCATTTTGCGCTGGGCAAAAAGTATTCAAAACACTTGATTATTTATTTTTAATTTTTTTAAATAATATAGATCAACTTCAACGGAGTGGATTTTGTATTTGAATGTCGGATGTTGGTATTTGAGTGGGAAGGATTCGGGCTCGAATCCTTCTGAAATAATACAAGTCTCTCTCTCTCTCTCTCTCTCTCTCGACTTGTGTGGTCCGGAAGGATTCGAGCCCGAATCCTTCCCACTCAAATACAACTATACATCATCCGAATACAAGATCCATTCCGTTGAAGTTGATTTATACTATTTCAAGTATTTATAAACAAAAAATTAAGTATTTTAAATACTTTTTACTAATGCATCAAGTAGGGAAAAAAATAGACGACCTATATAACTTACATGCCTACTATCTCAATTATAAATTTATTTTTGCCTCAACCTCAATCCTTTAATTTAACCTCTTTTGTGTAACTAACTTCTATTTTCCCGTTTGCAATTTTGCCCTTCTTTCGTATTTAGTTGAATAAATTTTATTTTCTGCAGATTAAAGTTTTTTCCAAATCTTCTTCATCAATCACCACAAATTTCGTCAAATTTCTCTCATCGTCATCGTCTATTCTTCGCCATGGCGATTTTTAAAGATCCTGTTAATATTTTGTTTTTTCGTACATCATATTGATTTTGATTAACTAATTATAATCGTTAATTATTTTGATTCATTTTGTTTGATTTTGATTTCATAATGGATAGACTGAAGCAGATATTATGCAATAAATGAAGTATTTGTCGGTAATCCAAGCAATAGAGAACAATAACTCCAGATAATTGTTGTCAATCACGCGAACATGTAAACAAAGAAAAAAGAACACAAAACTTAATGAGGTTCGACAATTTGCCTACGTCCCCAGGCAGAAGGGGAGAGTTCTTATTAAAACCAAACAATTACAAGGTTCAATATCAAGGGCAATTATTATTTTTTATATAGGCATAGAGTCCCTCAAGAAAAGAAAACTAATAACTCTAAATTCGGATCAGAAACAACTTCAGAGACCTTTAAAGATTTGCCCAGAACCTTCTGTTGTCAATAATTCTCTGATAAACTCGACTTTCAGGAAATCAAAATGAGGCCACACCAAGACTTATATCATACTAATTGTTGTTATTAGCATACCAAGTATCTACTGCACCAGAAGCGAAAGAATACAGATGAAAAAATTACATCGAATTGATCTAAGATTTTTCTGTATCGCTCATCGAGCAGAATGATACTGCGAACAAAGACTGTGACTATTAAACCTACATCGATATCTCTGAATTGTAGAAATATTGATTCTATTCGAGATATTATTACTCCCATAGAGAAAATTTAATAAATATTTTTAAAAAATTTCTTTCATCTTTTATTTTGTTGCTATTATGGATCTTAGGATTGAATTTAATGGATGTAAATTTTTACTTGAAAATTTTTATGAAAAGATGAACTTTGAGGATAGTTCTGCCCTAATGTGGGCAGATATTGATTCTTTTATAAATAAGTTATATGATTTTTATGAAACTACTTATGTAAATAAACAATCTTTTTCATCTCAAATTTCTTCAGCCTCTAATAGTAGAAGTTCATTATTTTCTGATCTTTTATCAGTTTTTAAAAAAATCTAGAACTTCTTACTCTTTAAATGAATTTCATTATTATATCCAACGTGTTGCGACTCCTGAGATCGATCAAGACTCAGGATTTGAAAATTTTGATATTTTGGCATTGTGAAAATCACAGACATCAATTTATCCAGTGCTTTCCATCATGGCACGTGATTTACTAACTCCTCCAGCATTTACAGTAGCTTCGGAGTCTGCTATTAGTACATGTGGTCGAGTGCTGACTAATACGAGGAACCGTCTGACATCGGATGCGATTGAGATGACCATATGCAGGAAGGATTGGCTGAATGCGGAAAAGAGAAGTCAAAATAAAGCAATTGACGATTTCATCAAAAATTCTCCAAAAGACTCCCCAGAAGATTAATGAAGACTTGTATTTTTATTTATGATTAATAAAATATATAAAGATTGAAGACTTGTACTTTTTTATGTATTAGTGAAAATTTGAAAAAAAATAATTTATCATTCAATTGTATTTGTATCCATTATCTATTTTATTGGATCATTAATAAAAAAAAATATATTTTCATTTCACGCCTTGTAATTTTCTTTGTTAATTTTATCACAACTTGAATAAGTAATTTTTTGAAATTTTTTTAGAATTTTTAAAGTTTTTTTAAGTTTTTTTAATCAGCGGCCCAGCCCTGGTCCGCGGCACCCGGCCTTGGGCCATGCCAGGGTTCCATATTTGGAACCCGGGCTCGGGCCAGGCTCCATATGGCCCGGCTCCTGGCCCGCCGTGCCCTGGTCGGGTTTAGCTTAGCACGGCTCACTTGACACCCCTATGCTCAGTCATAAAATTGGTGAATTATGAATTAAAATATTCCTTTGCATTATTAGATCTTAAGATTTTCATAGAAGTGTTAAATTGATTTTTAATCTCAGAACAAAAAATTTAAAATATAGAAAAGATCTCAGAATGAGACTTCATGAGATAAAGCCAAGAAACACGCGAGTAATTATCCACAAAAGTAATGAAATATTGAAAACCAAGTTTGAATTTTATTAAAAATGGATCTTATACATCTGAATAAACCAATCAAATGGACAATTAGTCCTTTTATTGACTCTACTAGGGTAGGGTAACACATTCGATGATATTTTTCTGGTTGACAAGGTTACATTTTAAGGACTCAATTTGACTAGACTCATAAATCAAAACCTTTAAGACTGATTGAGAAAGATGACCAAACCGATAGTGATAATCAAAGAGAGATAGAACTGGAGCATGCCACTGGTTTAGAGACCAAGTTCAGATAGTACAATCCTCTTTTTTATATGTGGTGTCAATCATGTTCTTCGTTCTAAGTTCTTGAAATTCACAAAATATAAAATCAAGGTTCTTAATGTCGGATGTCGGGATCGTATCGGATGGGGTTTTTTCATATCAAATATTGAATATCGGGGGAGATATCAGGGATACACGCGCATATCGAGCGATCATATCAGACACTATATATTATGAAATATTGATAACTAATTGGTTTAATGTTATAGATATCATCTACCTGTTGGCCCAAAGGCCCATCACTCTAGTTTTGATGATGATCAACTCATGTAGTTACGGTACTAATGATCTTGTGTTTAATTAGTTTCAGATTTGTGTTCAAGAACTTAGTAGGTGTGTAGCTTCAACAAAGAATTTAAAGACAAGTTTTGGAGCTAGCACGGTTTGATTCAAGAGCTTGTGCATCAAGACCACATCAAGAACTCAAGTGGAGTCTAACTCTATGGATCGTGTTTTGGACCAAGTCAAGAAGATGAGAAGACTTCAAGTGAAGACCTTCAAGATCAAGACTTGAGTCTACATTTGTTTTATAAGATTTTGTTTTAGATTAAAATGTAAAGGATAGAATAGTTAGTGGATTGCTCAAGTATATCTTACACACACACTCTTGATTTATATGTGTTTTCATAAAAGAATTTTCATTTTGAAAAAAATACCGGTTTGGTTTTTGGAATTCAAAGTATATATGTCTTTAACCAAAACCATGTTTAGTGCTTAATGTCAAAAACATAGATATTTCACCATGTATGTGTAGTGGATCATATCCATACACTCTATGCTTTAAAAGTGTTTAAAATATCTAGTTTTTGTATTTGGAGAAATTTTGGAAAAACCAATTTTGAAAAAATACAGTTTTTGTTTTTAGCTAAAATTTATAAGTTATAAAAATAGTTCAAATGGTTTGTAACATGTCTTGATTTTGCTCAAACATGTTTGATAATCAAAGTATAATATTGAAACTATTTTTGTAGATTTTTCGTGAATTTATGGGATTTTATTTAAGCTAAAAAGTCAACATTTTAACTCCCTTAACTGACCTGTCTGGCTTCTGTCGGTCGACCGGACCGGTCGACCGACGTGCACAGAACGTGCACGCCAGTTCTGGCTGGAGGGCCGGTCGACCGACCCCGGTCGACCGCAGAGAGTTTCTGCTCTCTGGAAAGCCCCGGTCGACCGACAGAGAAGTCTGTTCTCTGTTCCAGGCAGCGATCGACCGGCCGGTCGACTGACGCTCCAACGGTCAGAAATCTGACCGTTGGCGGTCGACCGGGCGGTCGACCGACAGGCCAACCTGGCTCCCAACGGCTAGTTTTCTCTAGCCTATAAAATGGGACTTTTGGGGGCTGTTTTCTACAAGTTTTTTAAGTGGATTTTTATACCAGTTTTTCTTACTCTTTCAAGAGGTTTTCTCCACTTATATTTAAACCAAATATTTCCAATTAAAAGGGGAGTTTATCAAGAATGTTTTCAAAGTGCTTTTCTTGAGTTTTCCTCCACCATTTCAATCCTTATTTTCTCACAAACACTTGAGTTATCCATTGATATATTTATCCTATAGGAGTGTTATTGTGAGATTGTTTTTAGGTGATCAAAGTGTTGTGATCACCAAAGACTTCATCTTTGCTTTGAGGAGGCGGACGTGTGTGTTCGCGGTGTTTCGGGTTCTATTGTGAACTCGGTGTTTGAGGTGCGGCCTCGGCGAGCTTGTGGGCTTGCAGTGTGTACGGGACTAGAGAGTCCAAGGAGTTCAAGTGTGAACTCGCCTTGTAGGTGTTGTGGCACTGAGTGATCCGGTGGGATCGTTTTTAGTAGAAATCCTTCATAGTGTTGAAGGCGGGGACGTAGAGCAAGTGTGCTCGAACCTCGAAACAAATCTCCCGTGTTTGCGATTGCTCACTCTCTATCTCTTACTCTTGTTTATATCTTGCATGCTTATATTGTCTTTATCTTCATATGCTTGATATATATATATATATTTGTGCTTAATTGTTATATGCTTGGGGATTGTTTGCTAACACTTGTATTCAACCAAGAGAGCCAACGCGGCACCTCAACTCTTATTTAGAGGAATCTTAAGGAGTTAGTTCAGAGCCCTTCACGGGAAATCCGGCTACACTCTTGTATTATACGTGGTGTTTAGTTTAAGAAGTTTTAATTCCGCATTATTGACCATTAGATTAGCTCATCACCTATTCACCCCGCTCTAGGTGATTTACAATTGGTATCAGAGCCAAGTGCTCTTGATTTGGGTCTCACAAGCTAGAGTTAAAGATCCTCATTTTATAGCTAATCACAATATTTGTACACGCACCATGGATTTCATGTCACCTCCCACTTTTGACATTCTTAACATTCAAACTTGGAAGGTTAAAATGTCCTTATTCCTCAAAGCCCTAGGTATTAATGTTTATTTTGTCACTATTAAAGATTCATATTGTTTAAATGGCAAAATATTGAGGCTAATACAAAAGCCCAACTTGCTTTAAGATCTACCCTAAATGATGTTTATTTATCTAGGGTTGCTAACATTGATTCGGCTTTTGTAGTATGGAACTCGTTGATCTCCCTTGGCGAAAAAGAACAATATTATGCGGGGAGCGATTCGGATGTTGGAAGTGACACCTCCAACGTGTGCTACATGGTCCAAGGGGATAACCCCCTTAAGGTATCTACTGAATCCAAGCTAGAAGAGGATGTTGAAATGTCATATAATGAACTAGCATCATTTTGTCAACAACTCTTAGAAAAATATGAATTGCTTAAGAAAGATAATAAGAAAATGAAAAAGAATTTTGATTGCATGTTAAAAGAAAAAGATTCTTTACAAGATAAATTTGAAAATATTTCAAAAGAAAATGAATCTTTGAAAAATGAGAATGTTTCCTTACTTTCTAAATTGAATGATTTATGTGAAGGAAACACTAATTTGAAAAATAAAATTATTGTGGTGGAGAATAAAAAGGAAGTTGTTTTGCATGAAAACACTTCTTTAAAAAGAAAAATTGTTGAAAAAGAAAAGGTAAATGTTTCTAAAAAGAAAAGGATTGTTGATCATGCTTTACATGCTAATATTGATAAAAATGAAATTAAATTTTTGAAAAATAAAATTGATAGTTTAAGCTCAACTTTGAGCAAATGTGCTTTTAATCATTCTAGATTGGAGTCTTTATTTTCAAAGAAACAAACTCCACATATTCATGCACATCATCCACATCATGCATATGCACATTTTGCACGTCATGACCACACCCACACTCATATGCATCGTAGAGTGTACAAATGTACACATTGTGGCTGCAAAGGCCATCTAGCAAAATTTTGTTATGATAAGATAAATACTTTAAATTTTGCTAATAAGAAAAATGTTTGGGTTCCTTACAATGCTAACCCTCAAGGACCCAAAGAAAATGGGTACCAAAATCCCCACCTTGTGTTTTTGATGTAGGTGCGGGCTCTCACAAAACGTGAGAGGGATGGTGCCTTAATGGAGGATGCACATGAACATGATGGACACATATTGATGAACCGCTATCAAGGAGGTTTGGTGGGACAACCACCATGTTTGGAGATTTGGAGTATAGTTCTTTGTTTTAGTAACTATCTCTAAACTCTTAATTTAGTTTACATGCTTTTATAATTGATGATTTTTAGCATGTTTGTTTTTATGTTTGTGCTTCATGTGGTAAATACTAATTTAAATGTAGTTTTTATTAAAACTTGGATTTATACATGTACAAGTAGTGAGCAACAAATTGATTTATATATGTTTGTACTTCATTACTCATTTGTACTCACTATATGCACATGTATAGCCTAGTTTTGATGATTTCCTCATTTACACTTGTTTTGCCTATTTTCATGTTTTACTTCATGTATATGGTATTTTTAGTTAAAACTAATAAATATACATGTATGCCCCTTGAGTCTCTTGCCTTCATGCAAATCATATTATGGACTCTTTTTATGTTTGGGATATGTATGCATATTATTAGTTTTGGATAAAAACATACATATACTTAGAAGTTTGTTTTTAGACGAAAAATAAAATCTTTATGATTTTCATGATTTTTATTTGATAAAATGAGATTCATATTTGTTTTTTAGCTTCATTGATTATCTTCATGGAAAATGCTAATTACATGACTTTTTTACACTCACACTTTATTTGTTTATTCATGACTATGTTTCATGATCATTTTGAGCTTTATGGACTTTGAGTGTCGAATTTTGTGTATTTAGTATGTTTCATGATAAACATATGATTTGGTTTCATGTTTTGAAGGATCTTTAACTAGTTTTTCAAAAATTATTTTAACTAGTTATGTATTCTTCATTTGGTAGTGTTTTTAATACTAAAAATATTTTCAAAATTATTTTCGAAAACCCCTACCAACACTGTTATGGGTGGATGGATGGGCGAGTATGCCTTGTAAGCTTAATTAAAAAATCTTTTATCTTGAGCATATAAAGGGTGGTAGTTATGAGTTATATACTTGATTTACATTGTTATTTTCTATTGGTATCTCAATTGATATTCTTGTTGTATATACTCATATTTTGTTTTCTATATATGTATGCTTCATAATTTCCATAATATCAATTCCTATTGGTATTGCCTTTTTCATACATATATATGTTTTAAAAATCAAGCACCAACAAATCATATATATTTATACTTGATTCTCAAAATATTTACATGTTTAAAGCACAAAGTATGTTTATGCTAAGCTTACTTCAAATCTTTATTTTTAATGGATTTCTCAATTGATATTTTTATATAAGCTTATGCATTATCTTCAATTGATATTTTTTTTACAATTAGTATTTTTATTGATATCAAAATGTTCAATATGTTTCAATTGGTATCTATTGATCTATTTATTTCAATTGGTATCCATGAAAATTTATATTGGTATCAAAATATAAAATGCTTTCTTTCATTGGTATCAAGGTCACAATTTGTATCAAAATTTCATTTACAATTAAAAATTCAACATTTGTAATGATTATTTACATTTGGTATCTTAAAATTTGATTTACTAAGATATCTCAAAATTTGTTTTTATTAAGAAATTCAAATTTTTGTTTTAATAAGAGATAATTAAAAATGTTTTGATTCATATTGCCTATATGCAAGAGGAGCTTAACATCTCTTCTACATATAGATTCATGTTGAGTGTATCTTATATTAAGGAGCTTGACAACTCTTCTTTATGCGGTACACGTGTGTAGGCGGAGCTTCACATCTCCTCTTATGCATTGCATATTATGTGTTATGTGAATTAGGGCTTGTCATCCCTTCCTCATGTAATGCATATATGTAGGGAAGCTAACTTAGCGTCTTCCTCTTCATGAATGTATATCGCATATAACTCTTTATTGATTGATTTGAGCTCACCTCTTTGAGGAGAAGAACATTGTTTTTGTGTTTACTTTAACCCCTTTGTTGATGATTGACAAAAAATGGGAGAAGTATTTTAGTATATATGCATGTTTTCCTTGCTTTATACATAAAGGGGGAAAAGGATTTATGTTTATGCATATATGTTTTGTTTTGCAAATAGGAGAAAAAGAATTTGATGTGTTTTATGCTTGATTGGCATGTTTATCTCCTAGTATTTGCATACATGTTCATGTACTTTATTGCCATATATATATTTGTTTATTATTATGCATGAGTTAAGGGGAGCTTCTTTGAAGCTTTACTTTAATCCATGCATATATAACTAGTATTTCCATGAGTTTTGTCATCATCTCCTAGTATTTTCATGAGTTTTGTCATCATCAAAAGGAGGGAGATTATTGGCCCAAAGGCCCATCACTCTAGTTTTGATGATGATCAACTCATGTTGTTACGGTACTAATAATCTTGTGTTTAATTAGTTTCAGATTTGTGATCAAGATCTTAGTAGGTGTGTAGCTTCAATAAAAGATTTAAAGACAAGTTTGGAGCTAGCAAAGGTTTGATTCAAGAGCTTGTACATCAAGACCACATCAAGTACTCAAGAGGAGTCTAGCTCTATAGATCGTGTTTTGGACCAAGTCAAGAAGATGAGAAGACTTCAAGTGAAGACCTTCAAGATCAATACTTGAGTCTAGGTTTAGTTTAATAAGATTTTGTTTTAGATTAAAATGTAAAGGATAGAATAGTTGGTGGATTGCTCAAGTATATCTTACACACACACACACACACTCTTGATTTATATGTGTTTTCATAAAAGAATTTTCATTTTGGAAAATTACCGGTTTGATTTTTGGAATTCAAAGTATACATATCTTTAATCAAAATCATGTTTAGTGCTTAATGTCAAAAACATAGATATTTTCACCATGTATGTGTAGTGGATCATATCCATACACTCTATGCTTTAAAAGTGCTTAAAATATCTTGTTTTTGTATTTGGAGAAGTTTTGGAAAAACCAATTTTGAAAAAAATATAGTTTTTGTTTTTAGCCAAAATTTATAAGTTACAAAAATAGTTCAAATTGTTTGTAACATGTCTTGATTTTGCTCAACATGTTTGATTATCAAAGTATATATTGAAACTATTTTTGTAGATTTTTCGTGAATTTATGGGATTTTATTTAAGCTTAAAAGTCAACATTTTAAATCCCTTAACTGACCTGTCTGGCTTCTGTCGGTCGACCGGTCCGGTCGACCGAGCTTGAAGTCGGTCGACCGACGTGCACAGAACGTGCACGCCAGTTCTGGCTTGTTGACACTTAAAAAAGATAAGATTCTTATAGGTCCGAATAATGTCTAAACTTGTTGACATTTACAAAAGACAAGTGACAGACGAGCTGAAGACCAGTTTTCACCCATCTCCGAGGGACAAGGAAGCAACTTGGACTCCACTGATCCAGCAAGCAGACAGTGAGCCCGGATTGTATCTAAACAGACCTCAGCAGGTCTAAAGAAGCACTTAGCATCACATGAGCCCAAAGGGATAGCCTCGCCTGAGAGGCTAAGATCATCCAACTTCGCCTTAAAGCCGTTCACAGCTCCGCCAGGAAGTTAACTCATAGTTTCGCCTGAACTGCTAAAGCGTAACTTCGCCAGAGGGAGTCAGCTCCGCCCTGAAGCCATACACAACTGCGCAGAAAGGGTATATGGTAGCCTCGCCACAGACGACTTCTAGCTCCGCCGATGAGTTTCTTTCGGACTTCGCCAGAAACTGCCTCCAGCTCCGCTGTAAGTTCAAAGCGGGTAGCGCCACTGTTGGTCTGCTATGGTCAACTTTTGACCAATCAAATCTCCAGACGAGATCAGATCTAATCAGATCAAATCCAATCAGGATCAAATCTGATATCAAATTTGGCAGTTGATTGCCACAATCTCTTGACTCTCTTAAAACGAGTAAGAAGATCAGGGGAAATCCTCCAGCGATATGAAAAGGATCAAAACAGATCAAGAAGATCAACCGACCTGCCATTTCTAGCTTCGCAGAAGCTGATCTTAGCCTCGTAGCAAGGCTACTTTCTAGATTTAAACAGATTTGATTCAATCTGTTTCCATATTTTCAAGGGACGGTTATACCCTTGCTCTCCCTATAAATAGCCCATCAGGGGTACAAGGAGAGGAGGAGCTTTCTCAGACGACACGCACAAGAGGACTCCACAAGCAGAGGCTTCTTCACGACGCACCGTGCGCTCTTGAATTCAGAGACCTTTAGAGAATTGCTTCTCTATTCAGGATGCTGATACCCTAATACCTTCTTCTCAAGGAATCTCCGGAACCAGGCGAGAAGGAATTCCTAAATTGAAGGTGGTTTTGAGAAGTAACAAGAGGGTTCCATCAACCTTCTGTTCTCTGATTCCCGAACCAGGCGAGAAGGGAATCTCATCGCTCGCATCGTCAAAGGGACAAAGTGGTCGCGCGCTGACCAGACTCCTATCGGCACACTTCTCCAGAATCTCTGAGGAGATCTACTTGTAATCTTTTTAAGAATACTTGTAATTTAGCTCCTCAAACTCTTTTTATTGTAAGTTTTCCCCTTTGCAAATTAATGGAAAACAAGATGGCGACTCCGCTGGGGATTGTATTCTCCACTGCCGAGAATCAAGTGTCGCAATGCGATGAACTGACCTTCGGGTCTAACTCTGAAATCAGAAAAGTCGGTGCAGCCAGAGCCCCTCTGGCTAAATCTTCAAAGAAAGTCTCTGCAGAGACAGAAAAGGCTCCCTGCGAACCTACTGCAGTTCTCTGGCGCAACAAGGAAGCACGCCCGCAGCCCAAGTCCTGCACTTTCGAGAACTTGGTGGTTCAGTTCGATCAAGGAAGATTTGAAGAAGTCCTCTCTAGGGGTGGCCTAATGCTTCGAGCACGGAAGCATAGGAAGGTCTCCACGATCAAGGTTTCAGAACAGAAACCAGAAGCAGAATTCTGCCAACACCCTTCAGCCTTGCGTGTCGCTGATCAGGTTCCATGCGAACCTAAGTATCCTCTACCAAAGCGGATGTGGAGGCCTAAACAGAAGTCTCTGGCCGAAGCTTCAGGCGTAGCTACGCCAAAACCGCGCCTTTCTCACAAAGAAAAAGGCAAGATGCCTGTCTGCTCCAACAATGCTGCCAGCCGCGAGGTCACGACGGCAATCATACCGTCGCCCGATTCAAGAGCAGCAACGCCTTGTGCCAGCCTCATTCATATGGGCGAAGCTACTATACCTTAGCGTACTCACCGGGTCCATGACCGCGAAGCTAGAGCCAAAATACTGTCCAAGGCTAATCCCCTTCGCAGCGGCATAGCGGGTAAAGCACCACAGCGCGCTCCGCTCTCCAGTTCGTCAAACACTAAGCTCGCATCTGTTGGCGAAACTAGAGCTGAAGTATTATTCAGTGCTAATCCCTTCTGCAGGGATAAGAGGAACGGGACATCATCATATGAACGCCCCAAAAGGGCCTCTACGCGGGATTGTTCAGGCTCTAATGGGCCTGACTTGTGGGAACTCTTGGCGAACAAGCGGAAGTCGGAGTCTTTCCGAACCACTCCCCCTATTGTCAACAAAAGGGATGTCAGCTGGTGACAGTCCACTCAGCTCGTTGCCGGTTACGACCAATCATCGCCACTTCCCCATGCCGGCGATCAGTTTTTGATCGGCTGTCCGTATATGTCCCAATGAAGCATCGCAAAAGGAACATCTCGTGAGATCCACCCTCTGCATCTGTCAACATGACCGGAAGGGGATGAGAACTGCGCGGGGGAAGCCAAACATCTGACGACACCCCTACAACTCCTCAGATCCAGATTACAGCCCAGGCTTAGGCGAAGTCTTGGTGCATGAAGAGGGTGTTTTCCGAAACACCCGATCTAGGGTGGCGATTACCCTACAGTTATTAACAGCCTTCTTCCTCAACGGCCCTAGCCTCGCCGGAACCAAGGAGACCACTCCAACCATCGGATGAAGAAGACGAAGACAATGGGTACGCCTCTTCGGCGACAGTTAGCTCAGTGCGAACGGATAGAGCATTAGTCAATATGGCTGATAACATTAACGACGATCTTCGTCGGCGCCTGGAAGGTCAGGAGCAAACTTTCAAATCCCAGCAAGAGGCCCTGGACAATATTCAACAGATGCTTGCTCGACTCCTCAGCAATCGGAATGACAATGATGCCGGGAGCAATCACGATGAGGAGGAACATTTCAGCAATGAGCAGCCAAAGACGGAGAAATCCAAGGAGGGTTCTTCCTTAGACGCCGAAGTCCTTAAAGGCCTCCAAGCTCAAATTGCGTCCTAGCTCAGAGGGATGAATTAAAGAAAGTAGGGGCAGTCTGTCCTTACCCATTGGAGTGGGATTCGGTGCCATATCCACCGAAGTTTAAACCACCAACGTTGCATACGTATGATGGTAAGAGTTCACCAAATCAGCACATCTACTACTTCCGGTCTCAGACTGGTAATGTTATAAGCAACGACGCCATCATGGCTAGGCTGTTCATTGGCACCTTAAAGGGGGTGGCATTTGACTGGTTCCGAAGTCTCCCTCCGGGCTCTATCAATTCCTGGATCGACTTGGAAACTCGGTTTCTCTCTCGTTTCTATGAGGACGATACCGAAGTGACCATGGACAAGCTCCTCTCCACCATACAGAAGAAGGGCGAATCTGTCCGTGACTACATTGAACGGTTCAGAAACTTATCCTTGATGTGCCCAGCAGGGATGCCACTACCCATGCTCTTACAGACATGCAGGCACAACTTCTTGGACCAGGTAAAAATTCGCATGGGAGCTGTCAAAGCCCACACCTGGAAAGAATTGGTCAAACAAGCTGAGATAGCCGAAAAGTCGGCTAAAAAGTTCGAACCATCCACCCCTAGAGGAAAATGGGGTATGAACAGTAAAGGACGTAGCGACCTACCGCAGTCTTCTCAAACCAAAGGGAAAGAGACTATGTCTGTGGAATTGTCCGGGGACGTGCAGTCGAAGGCCAAGAAGAGCGGCTTCAACAATCAGGAGCCTAAGTTCCCTCCAAAACAATACTCCTTCAAAGACGATCAGGTGGTCACGATATTCCATCTGCTTCACAAAGGGAATAAAATTAAGCTACCAGATGCTCGACGTCCTAATGAAATAGGACGCACAAATGATCCCAAATACTGTCTCTACCATAGTATGATTCACCATCCTACTGACAAGTGCTATGTCCTCAAGGACAGAATACAAGCCTTAATCGATGCCGGGGTTCTGACATTAAAGACAGAGCAGAAGAAAGTCACTGCCAATATGGTGACCCTCGAATTCGGCAGTACCCAGAAGGTCACAGTTCCTGACGGGACCTATCCAGCCCCTGCACCACGGTTGGAAGTCAAGCATCCTCCAGCTAAAACTCAAGATAATAAGGGTCTTGTTCCCTCAACATTGGAGACAGGGAAAGTCATGTGGATACACCCAGATCTCGTCCAAGACATACAGAGAGATTCAAAGGAGCCCAACTCAAAGGGCAAATCTTGCAATGTCATCTCCATCCTGCCAGACGACGGCAATCTTACATCGGCTTCCCTCAGCGATTCAGAAGGAGAAAAGCATGCCTGCGCGACGCAAGCCGACGCGCCTCAACAGACAGGCACCCGATCCGAAAAAATCATACTTGAGGCAGCATGAAAAGTCTACTGACGAGATACAACAGCAAACAACGTCAGTACAAATGCCAGCATCCACTCCAATTCCAACCAAGGGAAAAGAGAAGCCTAAAGAGCTCCGATTCGACCAAGTCCTGAAGAAGACTTCAGGACCAGGGCTTGACATGCCCTTCCGTTTTGACATATTGGCTCAGCTGGCTAATATCCCAGCTCGTATTACAATACACGAGCTCCTTCGTCTCTCAAAAGAGACAAGAGAAGCACTTAGGGATGCGCTGGCTAATTCAGAATCATTCCTGACATGCATATACCAGAGGTCCCTAACGATGATGCTCAGTCTTCTTGCCCAGAGTGTCATCATGTACAATCAAAGGTCCCTGCTATTACCTTCACAGCGGAAGATATGCTTCTCAAAGATAACAAGCACGATCGACCTCTGTACTACACCGGATATATCGGTTCAACGTGCATTGAAAGAGTACAAGTCGACCCGGGGTTCGCACTCAGCATCATCCCCAAAAGGTTACTTTACTTCCTCGGTATACCGCTGTATAGGTTGTCCGCAACCACCTCTACAATATACGGTTTCAATACCGGGAGTAGTCATCCACTTGGAAAGATTCGACTCCGTTGCCGAATCGGGAGCCTGAAGTCAGAAGTGACATACTATGTCATTGACGCTGACATGTCATATAACCTGCTGCTAGGACGACCATGGATCCATGCCAACTGGATCGTTCCCTCTACTCTGCACCAATGCTTCAAATACGTCAAAGATGACACGACAGTACGAACTGTCTTTGCTGAAAAGCAACCATTCAAAGGGGTGGAAAATTACTTCACTGATGCTTTCCTGTATCAAGAGGCCGGTGAAACACCCAAAGAACCATTGCCAGATGATGATGAAAGTGGCAATGAAGCGGATTCAGAATCCGAAGCAGGCATGCCAGCCATTTTGATTGGTGAACCAATTATAGCATGTCTTAATAATCCCAAATGTAATACTCCTTCTGAAGATGAAGGTGAATCGGTAATTAATGATAATATTTCTTTCGATTATCCTGCGAGTGTTGGACTGTTTGAATCCATTACGGATAGCTCTCTGCCCATGCCTTTGCATAAGCCGAGTGCGGCCAGAACACCTATGGAAGCTATAGAAGGGGCCACGCTAGTGATCCCTCCGTCCAAACAAGGTCAGTTACCGATAATCTTCGGTGAAACCCAACCACGGGCACCCACAGCTGCAGATTCAAGTTCAGATTCAGATACTCCACAGTTCTTCCATTACGCGCGGCCGGTGCGCCATATTATGAAGAAAATGGGATACGACTTGAAGCAAGGAGCGGGCCTGAATTTTGGAAAAGGAAGGCGTAGTTTGATGCGTAACTTTGTGCCAAAAGGGAAGCCCACAAATTACTATGATAGTACACGCAGGGGGTTGGGATACGTTACACCCACATCGCCAGCAACGGTTCAATGCAAAGACGACGAACCAATTCCATCACATTCGGCCTCATCCTCCGAGTGGGACTCAGATGTCAGTGTAGGAGGAATGTTCGAAAACCTCACTGTTAATATGACTTCAAGCGGTCAATTGGAGCCAGCAGAGGCTACCAACGAGGAACCATGGGCTCAGCAATTAGATCTCCAATGGGAAAAGCGATTCGAGCTGCGCGAACCACCTACTGAAGATAAGGTGATGCAGGTCAACTTGGGTAGTCAGATCACCCTAAGCCCATTTTCATAAGTGAAAGCTTATCACTTACAGAAAAGGAAGAATTGATAACACTCGTAAAGGAGTATATAGATGTCTTCGCATGGAGCTACGAAGACATGCTCGGACTCGATCCACAAGTCGCCATGCACCGTCTGAACATCAAGCCCGACGCCAAGCCAGTCAAGCAGCAACAACGTCGGTTTCGCCCAAACATTATGGAAGCTATTGAGGCCGAAGTCCATAAGCTCATTGCATGTGGCTTCATTCGGGAGGAACAACATCCAGATTGGGTTGCTAATATCGTTCCCGTCCTCAAGAAGAACGGGAAGATATGGATCTGCATCGACTATCGTGATCTCAATGCAGCCTGTCCTAAAGACGAATTCCACTGCCTATCACAGATGTCATGATTGACAATACCTGTGGATTCGAAAGAGTGTCTTTCATGGACGGCTTTTCAGGGTACAATCAGATTAAAATGTACCCCCACGATGAGAAGCATACTTCGTTCCGAACACCCTTGGGGGGATACTGCTACACCGTAATGCCCTTCGGGCTAAAGAACGCCGGAGCAACCTATCAGCGGGCAATGAGTACAATCTTCCGCGACCATCTTCGAAAAATGGTGGAATGCTATGTCGACGACATTGTTGTCAAAAGCCGCAATAAAGATGACCATCTTCGCGATCTGAGAATGATGTTCGACATAATGCGGGCTCATCAACTGAAAATGAACCCGACAAAATCCTTCTTGGGAGTGTCAAGTGGCAAGTTCCTTGGGTTCATTGTTACGTCAAAAGGGATTCATCTTGACCCAGACAAAGTCAAAGCCATTCAGAGCATGCATCCACCGAGGAACCTCAAAGAGCTTAGAGGCTTGCAGGGTAGACTGGCGTATATCAGAAGATTCATTGCAAATCTCTCTGGCCGCTATCAACCGTTCACCCGACTTATGAAAAAAGGTGCCTCCTTTGTATGGGATCAAGCCTGTCAGGAAGCTTATGAAGACATCAAGAGATACCTCACGAAGCCTCCAGTCTTAGTGGCCCCCACATCAGGGAAACCATTCTTGCTTTATGTAAAAGCTATGGACCATTCTCTTGGTGCCCTCCTCGCTCAAAAGGACGACAATGGTCACGAGCAGGCCATTTATTATCTAAGCAGGACTCTCATAGGAGCAGAATCTCGCTACAATCCTATCGAGAAAGAGTGTTTAGCTCTTGTCTTCGCCGTTCAAAAGACACGACATTATTTGGTCGGCCAAACCACACATGTCATCTCCAGAGTAAATCCTTTGCGCCTTCTCATGACGAAGCCAGGATCATTGAACTCAAGATTAGCTAAATGGTGCTTCTTTTGTCTCAATACGACATGATCTTTACCCCACAGAAGGCGGTTAAAGGCCAGGCCCTTGCAGAGTTCTTGGCCGCTCATCCAGTTTCGGAACATTCAAAACTTCACGAGGATATTCCAGATGAAGTCTTCGACTCCAATGTAACCTCAGAGGAGGAAGTGTGGCAGATGTTCTTCAATCGAGCATCGCGAATGGGCCCTAAAGGCAAGATTATTGCCAGAGTGGGGGTTGTGTTCATCTCCCCACAGAATCATGTCCTTCCCAGAGCATTCTCCCTGACAGAGTCATGCTCCAACAATGTAGCAAAATATAATGCTCTGCTCATTGGTCTTCAGCTCGCCCATGGAATGGGGGTACGCTACCTTGAAGCCTACGGTGATTCAAAACTGATTATCAATCAGGTTAAAGGCGAATATGAAGTTCGCCACGAAGACTTGGTGCCTTATTATCACACGGCCATCGAATTGGCTAACCTATTTGAAGGTTTCTACATCGGGCACGTATCTCGATCTCAAAATACCAAGGCGGACGCTCTTGCTGCATTAGCAACAACACTAGCCTTGCCAGCCGACACTGAGTATCACCTCACAGTGGCAACTCGACATCTTGTATACTCTAAGCATATGTTAAGAACCCAAGAAGTCTATAATGTCTCCACGGATCTTGAGCCGAGAGATTGGCGATTTCCTCTCATCGACTATGCTTTACATGGTCTGCTGCCAGGCGATCCTAAAGAAGCGGCATCTATCAGACGAAGGTCTCTCCGTTTCTACTACGATCCAACTCTGAAGACACTTTACCGTCGTTTATATGACGGTGTCCTCCTCCGTTACCTCTCCAATTCAGAGGCGTAGGAAGTGCTTAAAGAAGCACATGATGGCATTTGCGGAGCTCATCAGCCAGGTCCAAAACTCAAAGACAGGTTGCATAGGCTTGAATATATTGACCAACCATGATAGCCGATGCCATCCAATATGCACGCAGGTGTAAAGCGTGCCAAATCCATGCGGACTTCATACACCAGCCTCCGGGGTTACTCCACCCAACTGTTGCTTCATGGCCGTTCGAAGCATGGGGAATCGACGTCGTAGGGCCAATCAGCCCTTCTTCGACAAAAGGTCACCGGTTTATCCTGGCAATAACCGATTACTTTTCAAAGTGGGCAGAAGCCATACCACTGGTTGAAGTCAAAACCTCTAACGTGGTGCATTTCATCAAACACCATATCATCCATCGGTTTGGTGTCCCTAGGCGGATCATCCATGATAATGGTCCCCAATTCATAAGCCAAGTATTCTATCGGTTCTGCGATAAATACCGAATTCAGAATGTGGCTTCAACTGCCTATAATCCCGCAGCTAATGGCTTAGTGGAAGCATTCAACAAAACGATCATCAAGCTACTCAAGAAGTTCGTCTCCTCGAATAAGCGAGACTGGGATGAAAAGCTTGGTGAATGTCTTTGGGCATACCGAACCACGGTTCGGACACCGACAGGCAATACGCCTTTTTTCCCTGGTGTACGGGTGTGAAGCAGTCATCCCGTTAGAAATCCAGATGCCGTCATTGCGAGTCGCTCTAATGACTAAGATCACATCAGAGGACAATGATCGATTACGTCTTCAAGAGCTCGAAGCCCTAGACGAGAAGCGACTACAAGCTCAACAGCATATCGAGTTGTATCAAGCTCGAATCTCAAAAGCCTTCAATAAGAAGGTCAAATAAAAAGTCTTCCAGAAAGGAGACTTGGTTTTAGCCGTCAGACGACCGATGATTATAACGCACAAGACCAAAGGAAAATTTCAGCCTAAATGGGAAGGACCGTTTGTAATAGAAACAGTCTATTCAAACAGAGCATACCGCCTCATGACTTCAGATAGCGATTTACTCATGATGTCGATCAATGGCAAGTTCTTAAAGAAGTATTATCCTTGATTAAGGATCCTTCTCATGATCAAGTTAACATTACACCTCTGATCAAAACCTTTATGTCCAAGGTACATGCAAAGAGAGTCTTTCTCTTCCTCCAAGCGAGATCATACAACCATAAACCAGTAGGAACCTGACCATATACTGGTTCTCTCAAAGGAGAATCAAGGTTACACATGCGCTAACCAGATGATTCAATATCCTTAACGATTAAGGATAAAGGAAAATGTTGGCCTTTAAGCCCAACATAAGTCCTCGACAACTCATCATGCTGAGGGAAATAGCATGACTAGCCTAATTCAAACGGTGGTTGGTAAAGGCATATCAAACCCGTTGACAGCTGGGGATTTGCTAAAAATCCTAAGGGACCTGTTCCCATTTGATTCCCTCGTTTTTCCCCGTGAAAACGAGACCCCCAAAATCACTTACCAATTCTCATCCATAGAATGCTAAGATCACATATGCATTTTGCTGTTACGTTAACATTAAACCTATGACAGTGATTCCCTCGTTTTTCCCCGTGAAAACGAGACCTCCAAAATGACTTACCAATTCTCATCCATAGAATGGTAATACCACATATGCATTTCGCTGTTACGTTAACATTAAACCTATGACAGTGATTCCCTCGTTTTTCCCCTGTGAAAACGAGACCTCCAAAATCACTTACCAATTCTCATCCATAGAATGGTAAGACCACATATACATTTCGCTGTTACGTTAACATTAAACCTATGATAGTGATTCTCTCGTTTTTACCAATAAAAACGAGACCCTTTCCCAAATTCCATTACAAACCTTGAGCTTGGTGGCGTCTCATTCGGTTATGTCATTGCGACCTCTGAACCAGCAGACAGCCAAGTCTCAACCTTGAGCTTGTTGACATTTACAAAAGACAAGTCTCAATTTTGAGCCCTGTTAACATTTACAAAAGACAGGTCTCGATACTTATTGACATTTACAAAAGATAAGTATCACCAACCTTGAGCTTGGTGGCGTCTCAATCAGTTATGTCATTGCGACCTCTGAACCAGTAGACAGCCAAGTCTCAATTTCGAGCTTGTTGACATTTATAAAAGACAAGTCTCAACCCCGAACCCTGTTGACATTTACAAAAGACAGGTCTCGATACTTATTGACATTTACAAAAGATAAGTATCACCAACCTTGAGCTTGGTGGCGTCTCAATTGATTATATCATTGCGACCTCTGAACCAGCAGACAGCCAAGTCTCAATTTCGAGCTTGTTGACATTTACAAAAGATAAGTATCACCAACCTTGAGCTTGGTGGCGTCTCAATCGGTTATATCATTGCGACCTCTGAACCAGCAGACAGCCAAGTCTCAATTTTGAGCCTGTTGACATTTACAAAAGACAGGTCTCATCCGTACTTGTTGACATCTACAAAAGACAAGTATTACCCTTTTAGCCCCACAAAGGCTAATCTTGAGCTTGGTGGCTTCTCAACCGGTTACGTCAGTGCGACCTCTGAACCGGCAGATAGCCAAGTCTCATTACTGCCGAGCAAACCGACTTGGAACATAAGGCTCCAAGTAGCAGATGTCTCCGCTCCGGTATAATAGATGTGAAGGCCGGATGCTGACCAGCCACTCAAAAACTCCCCGGCTCAGGAACGACTGCCCTTCCCCCGCATCTTTGAACTCTTCCTCATAGCCTGCACCCCGAATATGGGGAAAACAGCGGAAGAGACTATAGACGTCATAGCGACGCACCAATTTACGGGCCTCAGCCACGTAAGTCTTCTGCCATGAGCATCCTTCGAATCGGCGGAGGAGCGCCATTCGAACACCTTCGGGAGGGTCCTCTCCAACTTCAATTAAAGAAGGACAATGCAGGGCGAACCACGCCATCAAATAAGTATATGGCAGACCTACTCTGGGGTTAGGTCCGTCGCGGGGTGAAGTGGCCCCCTTTCCACGCTTCGTTGCTGGCGGCCTGCAAAAAGCCTCCGTTAATGCACGAAGGCCTCTCTGGATACAGCACACCATGGCCGGAAGAAGTCCCAGAGAACGACCATGGACTAGACGAACAGCAGGCAGCAGGACGTTCGGATGAATGACGTCACCCGAAGAAGACGGCACCACGCACCTCTTCAGCCAGACTGTTAAGAAATCAGCCAGTAGTGCCTTCTGAGACATCGGCCGACGAGCCTGATGAAGGAAACTCCGAAGGACATCACCCTTCTCATAAGGACCATCGTCTTTCTTCACAACTAGATCCCCTTGGAAGTGCTTTTGCATCCGGTCAAAAATGTCTTCATCAGCAACTCCACAGTGAGCCGCTTCAGGAGTGTTCTCCATATCTGGAAACAAATAATCTCCCCAGCTCTTCAAGCTACAGGAGGTTCCCTTGCTGCCCCCATGCATACTGGAGCAAATGTACAAGTGGCACATTAACTCCCTGTAGGTCTCAAACAAAGCAGGCTCCTACTTCTCTAGAAGCGCCAATTCTGCCTCGCACGGGAAGTATTCTTCACATGGAAGAGACCCAAAAGGCAGAGCAGAGACTTCTCACATCTCATGCAAGGCCATACCCAATTCGCCAACAGGGGTGAAGAAAGTCCCTGAAACTGGGCAATACAATTCAAAGATAGCGTAGAAGCACGCCACGTTCATCTCAATACCGTGACAGGTCGCCCGGACGGCCTCATGGAGGTTCAGCCTCTCCAAATCCTCCTCGAATTGAGCAAGGGTATATGTAGTTAAATCCCTCCACCATGCCTTCGGAGGGTGAATCCACCCTGGAGTCCTGAAGTCAGTGGCTGGGTAGTTCCCATTGACCTTACAGAATTGATTGCCAAAGGTCAGTGCCACTGCAGGATTTTCTCCCGCTGGGATCTCTCGCGACACATTCCCAGGATGTAGACCCATTATGCAACGAGGAGGCCCCGCTCTTGCATAACCAGGAGACTGAAGCATCAATTTCCCTATGTGGACAGAGTCAGTACTCCGGCTCACTTCCCACGACATCTTCCGAGCCTGCGTCACGCACTGGAAGGAAGACAAAGAAAAATGTCGCTTATTGGACGGAAGGTAGAACTTCTCACCATCCAACTGGAAAATCCACTGCCCTTCCCCTGCCAGTAGTTGGTGATCAGGATCTGGTGCGGCATCCCCGAACATGAAGTCAGGCTTCCTATAAATTCGACGGTCAATATCTTCAAGGGGAGTCGTAGTCAAAATACTCCTCGTGGTGTATTGATCACCACCATAAATAAGCGTGTCTCGAACGAGAGAGCTCCGCTCACTAAACAGAGAAGCTTGCCCTTGAAATTACAGGCTGATATTGCTGTCCAATCCCCTGGTCATCCCAAATAGATTGTTCGAAGGACCAGGAGTGTAGTGCACTGCAGAAGCAAAGAAGAATCATGATTAGTTCATCAGCCAAGCGAACACAAAGACACAAGTTTCACCAAGGCATAGCCTCGCTCTCTAAACGAAGCCAACAAGGTGACAGCTTCGCCAAACCTTAGCTTCGCGGTTACAGTCAAGTCCGCATTTTGCAGAAAATATCCAAGTGTTAGCTTCGCTTCGAAAAGCTTAACAGAAGGCGGCACAACCCTGAGGACTAACTTCGTCAAAAGGGCATTATGGTCAAACATTATTATCAATCCCTTGCGGTCATAATTGAAGGGACAGATCCATATCCTGTTGTTCAACAGGATGAAGATAGTCTAAGGGATAGCTTCGCCTAGAAGCTTAAAGAAGAACTCTTCAGTTCTTGAATTCCCGGTCGAGAAAATAAGGGAAATGCAGATCATGCTCGATCATTCTGGATTCACCCAAAGACAGCCAGACATCGGCTTTAAAAGAGAGACGGCAGTCTCTAATCGAAAGGGAAAGTTTCCTACCAGCGATTGGTCGTTCGATGACCGAAGGAGGAGAAGGACTCTCCGCTGCAGAAGTTGCCACTTCTTTCCCCGCTCGTCTCTTGGGTGCCATTGAAGAACTATGGAAGTTCTTGAACTCTTGAATAAGGAGGAAAGAAGGAGAAAAAGAGTCAAAGTTCTCTGAAAATTTCAAGCAAAGAGATCTGCTCTTTCTCAGCCCGACCGGGCTTTTATAGGCCGATGATCGCCTGAAACGACGCCTCGAAAAGAGTACAGGCTGTCGTTTCAAATAAATTTGAAATGGCGCCTAAAGCGCCTTCCCGAGAAGCGCTGATTCAGCCCCATTAAGGGCTAACTTCGCCATGAGCCAGATGCGGACTTCGCACAATATATCAATGACTTCGCCAACAGGATTGCCTTAACTCCGCTGAAGGCATAGGCCTAACTCAGCAGATATGCTAGCTTCGCTGAAAGCTTACTCTGAATCCAAAAAGGGTCCTATCTTTTAACCCCGCATGGAGTTTAGCTCCGCTGAGCCAATTCAGAATAAAGGCAAAGCAAAAATCAGATGAGCAGAAACTGAACTTTTATTGATTTAAAAAGGAAGCTACATTCATGATACTACTACATCAAGGTTGTGTTTCATACAACAGAATCATTTGCTCAAAAGGCATACAAGTGGTCCTATCTACTTCCAAGCCAAACCAACTGGACACGAAAGGCCTTCCTCCTGCACAAGGCCGTAATCCTTCACATAATGGCAGATGGTGCCATCAGGACAGATTGTGCCACCAGGACAGATGTTGGCCCGGAGGCCTTCCTCTCTAGTTTTGATGATGATTAACTCATGTAGTTATGTTTACTAATAATCTTGTGATTTTAGTTACAGATCATTGATCAAGATATTAGTTGGTGATTGCTTCAAAAAGAGGAGTTTGGAAGCCTTCACTTGTGATTCCAGTGCCCGAGCATCAAGGTCATACCTTTGCACTCGGTGGATCACATTTGGGATCGAGTCGGCTTGAAGATTGAAGATCGTCAAGAAGACTTAGGTATCCTAGTGTTTAGTGTGTCTTAGATCCATGTGTAAAGCTTAGTATAGTTGATATGCTCAAGTGCACAATACACACACGTTTTATGTTTGGATATTGGTTTTTCGGTTTTGGTTTAACCAATATTTATTTTCATGAATAGTTGATCAAAACAAGTTTAATTGGTTTATGTATAGTAGTTTCATTCTATACATGCATGCTTAAACTTCTTAGACAAACTTATTTTGACTTTCCTATTCATGTATTGAAAAATCAAAGTTTGACAAAATACTAGTTTTGGTTTTTGATAAAATTTGCAAGACACAAAATGATTCCAAATGTTTAATATTGTCTTGAAATTTTTATCACAAGTTTGTGTTTCAATATAAAATGTTAAAACAATTTTTATGGTATTTTTAGAAGAGATAAAAGATTTTTAACATGTTTTTCTGACCCAGTTTCTGACCCAGACTGTGGCTGATAGGCCAGGTCAGTCGACCGCAACGGTCGACCGAACTAAGGGCCAGTCGACCGTTGCGGTCGACAGACGTGCACAGCCCTGTGCACGTTTGTCAGACACAGGGCCGGTCGGCCGACCGGATTAGAGAGCCTTGCTCTCTGTATCTGGGCGGTCGACCGAGCGGTCGACCGGACAGAGAAGTCTGCTCTCTGTATCTGGGCGGTCGGCCGGGCGGTCGACCGGATTGCTCCAACGGTCATATTTTTGACCGTTGGCGGTCGGCCGGCCAGCCGACCGCAAGCCTGTCAGGCTGACAGATCAGCCTAACGGCTAGTTTTGTTTTGGGGCTATAAATACCCCATCTCTTTAGGGTTTTAGAAAAGATTTTAAGAGCCAAAATTTCTCTGATATACAAGTGTTTTAAATAAGTTTTCAAAAGTGTTTTTGTGCCAAAAAGGATTCATCTTATTTGTTTTAGAGTTTTTGGAAAAATCAAAGAAAATAGAAAAATTGGGAGATTTGTATTGTTCTTCATTTCTATCTTTTACAAGAGTTTTCCCAAGTATTTTTCTTTGAGTTTTTGTTTTCCAAACTCTAGTTTTTTCACACTTGAGCTATCATCTATCCTATTCTATTAGGATCTTGTTTTGTGGAAAAAGAGAGATTGTTTGAGGTTGTGGAAACCTCCAAGTTGTACACCCTTGCTTTTGTTGTATCCCTCTTTGGTAGAGGTTGATCGGGTGATTGGTTTGCTCCCTCTTTGGTAGAGGTTGGGGTTGTGTTTGCTCCCTCTATTGTGAGGTGGAGTTTGGTTGTTGGCTACGGGCCTTATCCCTCTTCGGTAGAGGTGGATTGGTTGTATTGCCTCGGTGGCATTGTAAAATTGAGAGAGGAGTTCGGTACTCCTATAGTGGATTAGAAATCCTTCTCGGTGAAGGCGGGGACGTAGAGCTAGGGGCTCGAACCTCGAAACATATCTTTTTGTTTGCGTTGATCTATTGTCTCTCTAACCCTCTCTCTTTATTTGTGTTGTGCATAGCATCATTCATTCATATCTTATTGCTTGCATTTGTGCCTTGCATATATTCATATTGCCTATTCATATTATATGCTTGGTTGTGTTTGTGTGCCTCACTTATACTTAACCACAAGAGCTTCATATAGCATCTCAACCCATATTTAGGGGAATCAAGAGGAGTTGTCCAGAGCCCTTCACGGGGAATTCGGCTACACTTGTTGGTTGTATTAAGTGTGTTGCAAAATTGTTTTTAGCTTCCGCATTTAGCGCATTAAGTTTCTAGATTAGCATTTATACCTATTCACCCCCCCCTCTAGGTATTTTTCAACAGATTGTGCCACCAGGAAGTTAAACCTTCCGTGTTTAAAATTGGCAAAGAATTGATCGCCACCAATAGGTTGGATCTTCTTTGATGACAATTGGCAATGGGAAGATCCGCGACCTTACAGGTGACGTCCGCTTTCCCGAAGTGGATCATCTCGGATAAGCGGCAACCAGCCTCGCCTCAAAAGGAATCATCTCGGATAAGCGACTGCCAACAGCCTCTGGGACACACATCAGCTGCCCCAGTTTGTTCCTCCTGCTTAAAAGTAAAGCTTCAACCGGGGAAGTATAAGGCAACTTTTCGGTCTCTTTCATCAAGTCATAAAATTGGTGAACATAGCTCACTACAATGCAAACTGAAACAAGTTAGCAGTTAAACACTGGAGAAGCTGCAAAAACGCTAAGTCAAATTCTTTGAGGCTTAGCAATCCCATTCAGTCAAGTATTGATTTCAGTTAAAACAGAGGATAAGCCTCACTTGCACAATGATGATGGGCTAAGCTCAGCAAATGCCAAGTCCTAGTCTCGCCTATATGACTAAGCCAGACTGATCCTGTGGGACACAGTCTTAGCCCCACCTATATGGCAAGACTGGCTCAACTTTGAAGAAACTAAGTCCCAAGTTCTGCCTGTGTAGCGGACTTAACATGCAATGATCTTTCTCTGATCAAGTCAAAATGATAGCTTCGCTGGGAAGCTATGCTGAAATCCTTAACATGCAATCAGCCAATGGCAAAATGAAGAATAAGGGAAACTAATCCCTGAGGCAGCCATTAAAGCTAAGTTAAGGGAGATGAACTCCCTAAAGTTTATTGGTAAAGTCTCTGGATGATCGAGACTTACCGGTCCTTGGCCGGATAATGACCAGAGTGGGCATTCCCACTACTTCAGAGATCTGAGTATCTCTCTCAACCAAGAGAAGAGGAGAAGAGCAGATCACTTCTCTTCAGAGGACTTCAAGTGTCCTATTTATAGGCCCCATGGCCTGAGCGCTGCCGCCTCAAACGTGGAAGCACGAGCGCATTTATGGCATTTATTGCGCCTTGAGAAAAGGGACGATTTCCCTTGGAACCGTGCAAAGGAAGAAACGTCTCCCTCATAAAGGCACTCATGGCGCCTTGAAGAAAGGGAATATCCTCCCTCGAAAATGCACAAAGGGAGAATATATCCCTCGATCAATGCGAGAGAAGAAGTAATCCTTCTTGTAACCGTCCCACGGCAGTTGGCCTTGGAAAAGAAACAGATGTTCCAGAGCGAACTTACCTAGCCGCGAAGCTACCCAGACGCGAATCTACATGATTCTTCGGCGAATCTACATCCCAAAGCAGGATTCAAAGCGAAGCTGAACTCAACCATCATGGCGACGTTCATACTCCACACACCACCAATCAAAGTAATTCAAAGTATTTCAAAGTCTGAGCCATCGCAGACTTTTGAAAACTTTGAAGGGGGTCTTATTGACACTTAAAAAAGTCAAGATTCTTATTGGTCCGAACAATGTCTAAACTTGTTGACATTTACAAAAGACAAGTGACAGACGAGCTGAAGACCAGTTTTCACCCATCTCCGAAGGACAAGGAAGCAAGTTGGACTCCACTGATCCAGCAAGCAGACAGTGAGCCCAGATTGTATCTAAACAGATCTCAGCAGGTCTAAAGATGCTAGCACTTAGCATCACATAAGCCCAAAGGGATAGCCTCGCCTGAGAGGCTAAGATCATCCAACTTCGCCTTGAAGCCGTTCACAGCTCCGCCAGGAAGTTAACTCATAGCTTCGCCTGAACTACTAAAGCGTAACTTCGCCAGAGGAAGTCAGCTCCGCCCTAAAGCCATACACAACTGCGCAGAAAGGGTATATGGTAGCCTCGCCACATACGACTTCTAGCTCAGCCGAAGAGTTTCTTTCGGACTTCGCCAGAAACTGCCTCCAGCTCCGTTGTAAGTTCAAAGCGGGCAACGCCACTGTTGGTCTGCTATGGCCAACCTTTGACCAATCAAATCTCCGGACGAGATCAGATCTAATCAGATCAAATCCAATCAGGATCAAATCTGAGATCAAATTTGGCAGTTGATTGCCACAATCTTTTGACTCTCTTAAAACGAGTAAGAAGATCAGGGGAAATCCTCCAACGATATGGAAAGGATCAAAACAGATCAAGAAGATCAACCGACCTGCCATTTCTAACTTCGCAGAAGCTTATCTTAGCCTCACAGCATGGCTACTTTTCAGATTTAAACAGATTTGATTCAATCTGTTTCCATATTTTCAAGGGACGGTTATACCCTTGCTCTCCCTATAAATAGCCTATCAGGGGTACAAGGAGAGGAGGAGCTTTCTCAGACGACACGCACAAGAGGACTCCACAAGCAGAGGCTTCTTCACGACGCACCGTGCGCTCTTGAATTCAAAGACCTTTAGAGAATTGCTTCTCTATTCAGGGTGCTGATACCCTAATACCTTCTTCTCAAGGAATCTCCGGAACCAGGCGAGAAGGAATTCCTAAATTGAAGGCGGTTTTGAGAAGTAACAAGAGGGTTCCATCAACCTTCTGTTCTCTGATTCCCTGAACCAGGCGAGAAGGGAATCTCATCGCTCGCATCGTCAAAGGGACAAAGTGATCGCGCGCTGACCAGACTCCTATCGGCACATTTCTCCAGAATCTCTGAGGAGATCTACTTGTAATCTTTTTAAGAATACTTGTAATTAACTCCTCAAACTCTTTTATTGTAAGTTTTCCCCTTTGCAAATCAATAGAAAACATGGCTGGAGGGCCGGTCGACCGACCCCAGTCGACTGCAGAGAGCTTCTGCTCTCTGGAAAGCCCCGGCCGACCGACAGAGAAGTCTGTTCTCTGTTCCAGGCAGCGGTCGACAGGGCCGGTCGACCGACGCCCCAACGATCAGAAATCTGATCGTTAGCGGTCGACCGACAGGCCAACCTGGCTCCCAACGGCTAGTTTTCTCTAGCCTATAAAATGGGACTTTTTGGGGCTGTTTTCTACAAGTTTTTAAGTGGATTTTTACACCAGTTTTTCTTATTCTTTCAAGAGGTTTTCTCCACTTATATTTGAGCCAAATATTTTCAATTAAAAGGGGAGTTTATCAAGAGTATTTTCAAAGTGATTTTCTTGAGTTTTCCTCCAACATTTCAATCCTTGTTTTCTCACAAACACTTGAGCTATCCATTGATATATTTATCCTATAGGAGTATTATTGTGAGATTGTTTTTAGGTGATCAAAGTGTTGTGATCACCAAAGACTTCATCTTTGCTTTGAGGAGGCGGACGTGTGTGTTCGCGGTGTTTCGGGTTCTATTGTGAACTCAGTGTTTGAGGTGCGGCCTCGGCGAGCTTGTGGGTTTGTGGTGTGTATGGGACTAGAGAGTCCAAGGAATTCAAGTGTGAACTCGCCTTGTAGGTGTTGCGGCACCGAGTGATCGGTGGGATCGTTTTTAATCCTTCATAGTGTTGAAGGAGGGAACGTAGATCAAGCGTGCTCGAACCTCAAAACAAATCTCCATGTTTGCGATTGCTCACTCTCTATCTCTTACTCTTGTTTATATCTTGCATGATTATATTGTCTTTATCTTCATATGCTTGATATATATATTTGTGCTTAATTGTTATATGCTTGGGGATTGTTTGCTAACACTTGTATTCAACTAAGAGAGCCAACGCGACACTTCAACTCTTATTTAAAGGAATCTTGAGGAGTTAGTCGAGAGCCCTTCACGGAGAATCCGGCTACACTCTTATGTTATACGTGGTGTTTAGTTTAAGAAGTTTTAATTCCGCATTATTGACCATTAGATTAGCTCATCACCTATTCACCCCCCCTCTAGGTGATTTACACTACCTAATAAAAATGATGTAATATGCATGCAAAGATAGTAAAAAATAATGTACATTTGCACGCAGTCGTACAATAAATAAGTTATTTCATATCGGGTGATATATCGGGTGGTTTATCGGCCGTTTTTTGCTGCAAATGATGTGGCAAATGATTTCCCCATATCGTATTGCAACAGGCAAAAAAGAATATATCGGATGACATCTCAGCCGACTCGGCTGATATTTAAAACAGGGTATAGGATAGAATTTTACTGAATAATTTAACGCTCTAGTAATTCTACTAACTAATAGTAAACTGAAAAGAAAACTTGAAACCTAAAGTACAGACGATAGAGATAAAGGTGTGGCTACAATTCTTATGATTTAGACAAAAGAAGCAGAATTGTTAGGCTAATGTAACAGAGGGAAATGAGCAAGTGGAATCAAGATAGGATACAATATTTTTGTTTCCAGTTATGTGATCAGCAGCCCAAGAATCTTTAATCCAAGAGAGCTCGATGAAGAAGGAAGTGGGGTTATCTGTCCATTGCGGAAGAAGATGTGGCAGATGATGTCTCAAACTGTTAAAACATCTCAAACAACTGCTCCTTCATCTGCTCTTCACTGATGGAACTCCTACGATCAGATTGCTCCTCCTGAGCTGTGGCTATATAAGTAGACTGAAATGGCTATTGCTTTCCTTACAATAATGAACAATTGTACTTAGTGTGACTTGGCTCTTAGCTATAATAACAGTAAATCACTTCTCCACCTCGTCCACCTGAATGACCACCATCGCAGCCTCTCCATAGCCTCTACCTCCAAAAATGCTCTCACATCCTCTACCTCCTATAGTTTTGCCTTGGACCACAAGAGCAAAAAGATCCATGCTAGCTGGATTCTGCGACTCCAAAGGAACAACTTTACATAAAAATGGTAAGTGTCCTCAAGATAGTTGAGCTGGCAGTCACATTCGGTCGATCCCATGAAAACTTTAGACATAGCGATCCTAAGAAGAGAGGAACCATCAACTTATTTCGCCTTTCATGCATCTCATTCACATCAGCTATGATAAGAAAAATCTCTTTGATCTCCATAGAAAATTTATTAAAGTCGGCATAGAACTCGGCCAATGCTCAAGTTTCCTGTTTACTGCTGAATAGCTCCCGAATAACATCATAGGCTCAACTCAAATTGTTACCTCCTGAATAGAACTGGTCTAAATAAGTCCACAAATCCTTTACAGTGGTGCAATGTAGAACCAGGTCCTTAACACATGGCCCCATGTTGTTCAAAAAATATCCTAAAAGAAGTGCATCGTCCTACCTCCAAGTCTACGTCTTTGAATCGGGGGATCATCAGTCAGGTGGTGATTCTTAACTCTCTCAGTAACATGAATCTTAACAACCTATTTTCACTGAAAAAAGTTATCACCATTCAACTTTCTATCAGTGATTCTCCGATGTAAATTCAGAAATTATTGGTTTTGTCTCTTCTTTTGACTCAGCCATCAAAAGAACCCCCAAAATTAAAAAGATGCTTAAATCAGAAACCCAAAACCAAAGTTAAACTTCAATTCAAAACAATCATGAGATTTAACTACCCATCATAAAACAAAAGTAAGAACCACAATGAACTAAGGTAACCTTTTTTAAAGTGCTACAATCTTTGTTTGTGTTGCAGAGTTAAGAGAAAAAGAAAGAAGAAAGAGAAAAAAAAGGTGGGTTTGCAGAACATGAAAGAAGTCGAAGACAAGGGTGAAGTTGACGTCAAGGTCACGGTCAGAGGATGAAGGCAGCGTCATTGCCAGAAAGCGAAGGCGAGATCATGGTCGGGGATCAAAGTTGAGATCATGGTCGGAGGTCAAAGGCGAGGTTTTAGTCAGGAATCGAAGGCGTGATTGTGGCCGGAGGTCAGAGGCGTGATCGCAAATGAGGTCGTGGTCGGGGATCAGAGGAGAGATCGTGGTCAGAGGTCGTAGACGTGATCACAGGCGAGATCGTGGTCGAGGAATTAAAGATAAGATCGTGGTTGTGGATCGAAGGTGAGATCATGGTTGGGGATCAGAGGTGTTGTCGTGGCCTGAGGTGGACGATGAGGTTGTGGCGACGAGGGCGAGGTTGGGTATCGGGATCAGATTATGAGCTCTGATACCATGAAGAAATTGGTATCAGGAGAATAGAGAGACAGTTTAGCTATCTCCTCTTATTGATATTACATATCTATAACATGAGATACAATATCTCCATAAAACTAATATGGGACTAATACACTACTGTTAACATATATATAGAAAGAGTGATAGACTTGTGTAGTTCCAGAAGGAATCAGGCATGAATCCTTCCCACTCAAATACCAACATCCGACATTCAAATATAAGATCTACTTCGTTGAAGTTGATCTATATTATTTAAAATAAAATAAAAATCAAAAATCAAGTATTTCGAATACTTTTGCCCATCCATCAAGTGGCGCAAAATGGGCGGCCGAAAGTAGTGAGTTAATTAGATCTATATCTTTAGACATACAAATTCTCAATTCGGCCATTTGATCGTGATCTAAACATTTAAAAACCCCTAAAAAATAATTTTTATTAGGTTTCAAATGTTCTACACTGTTAAACTAACCAACTCACTATTTAGGCCGTCCGTTTTTTTCCTATTTGATGTATGGGCAAAAAGTATTTAAAATACTTGAATTTTGGTTTATAGATACTTGAAATAATATAGATCAACTTCAACAGAATGGATCTTGTATTCGGATGATGTATGGTTGTATTTGAGTGGGAAGGATCCGGGCTCGAATCCTTCCGGAACTACTTAAGCCTATAAATATATATATATATACACACACATATATATGTATATATATATACACACACATATATATATGTATACACACACACACACACACACACACATATATATGTGTGTGTGTGTGTGTGTATGTGTGTATACATATATGTGTGTGTGTGTATAGGGATATGCTTGGGTACTTGCGGAAGGATTCGAGCTCGAATCCTTCCCACTCAAACTCAATCCCACGACATTCAAATACAAGATCCACTCCGTTGAAGTTGATCTATATTGTTTAAAGTAACTAAAAATAAAAAATCAAGTGTTCTGAATACTTTTTATCCATCGATCACGTAGGCAGAAAATGAATGACTGAAATAGTGAGTTGGCTAGTTTAACGGTGTATAATAATTAAAACCTAACAAAAATTAGTGTGTGGGCTTTTTTAAATGTTTAGATCATGATCAAATGGTTGGATCGGAATTATTTATGTCTAAAATCATAAATCTAAATAAAATACTATTTTTGGCCGTCCATTCTGCGCTTACTTGATGGATGTGCAAAAAGTATTTAAAACACCTGAGTTTTGATTTTTAGTTACTTTAAACAATTTAGATCAACTTCAACGAAATGGATCTTGCATTTGGATGTCGTGAAATTGAGTTTGAGTGAGAAGAATTCAGGCTTGAATCCTTCCGCATGTACCTAGTCTATCCATATATATAGAGAGAGGTCTTCGTGTGAGAAACTTTCTCACATGAACACCATGAGAAAAATCATATAAGAGCGATTATGTGGATGATTCAAACCGTTTATCTTGATCTACATACTTTATTTATGTTACCAATAAAAGATCACGTATTTCTGAGCCTTTTTACCCATACAACAAGTGGTTACAAAACATACATCATATTCACCGTAAAATAAAGATGTCATTTGATGCATAGGTAAAAAGGCTCAGAATCGCATAAGTTTTTATTGGTGGCTAATTAGAGTATGTAGATCAAAATGAACGGTTTAGATCATCCATGAATCGCTTCTATATAGTTTTCTCACGAAGTTTATTTTGAGAAAGTTCTCATTTGAAGAGTTTTCTATATAAATATACACACACAAAAGCAGATAAAGGTTTACAGTTTTGAGAGGCGGATGGTGACAAGTAGGTGTGACATGGGAGTTATGCCAAGGAAATTACACGAAACTATCCTACCAATCATGTCATACCATGACATGTCACTACCTACAATCACTCCTACCAAGCTATAATACCTATCCTCTCAAGGAGAAAGAGGGGGCACAACGAAGACATGACAAGGAGAAGACAAGGAGAAGAGAAAAGAAGAAAGGGTACTATCAGAAAGAACAAGACAAGTGCCATCATTTTTGGATCCTTTTAACAAAGTGAGGGCACTGGGCTTCTATGTCGAGTGACCCAAAATCTCTCCCCCTCTTTGTCTCTACAAATGCACATGCATGTCATATTTTATCAACGCTATTAATAGAAGAATTTGTGAATTCATTGTTATGTTCATTTATCATTTGCTGACTAATCGAGGGTATTTCTAGATATAATTAACAAGGGCAAAGCTCTACTCCTTGAATGGTGATTTCATGATTCCCTTCTTGGGAGATTAGCTACTCCTTTAATGATTCACGACCAGATCACCGCCGACGAGTCCCACCACCACCAGAATAGAGACGAGCTCCACCAGATCTATGCCGATGAGCACCACGAGACCGCCGATGAGCTCCATAAGATCTCCGCCGACGAGCACCACCAGAATGAGGATGAGCTCCACCAGATCAAGGCTGACAACCACCAAGAGAATAAGGGTAAGAACCACCAGAACGAGAACGAGGACGAGCACCACCAGAACGAGGATGACGAGCATCACCAGAACGAGGATGAGCACCACCAGACCATCGATTAGAGAGAGCTCCATCGGACTTCAACGATTAGAGAGAGATCGTGTTTGCAGCAAAGATGGGAAAAATTAGGATTTTAAAGGTCTCGAGTCGCGTCGGGTTATACCACGAAATTTTAGCCCAAGATCGACCAGCCCGCCAGCCCGTGTCCGAACTGTGTCCAACAACTCAGTTGACTGTGTCGCCCGAGTTAATTGAGTTGACTCGAGTCAGACCCATGTCTTGCATGTGTTGGGCATGAATCCGTGTCCAACACGTGCTCAACACAAATTCGGGATCAAATTAGGTGTGTTCATGCTTCATAGATGTTCATAACCACCTCTTCATCACCACAACCACCTCTCCTGCCTGCCCTCATAGCCAAATTCCTCCTTCGTCGCCATCATCACCACTCCACCTCCTCTCTCCTTCACCACCAACATCTCATCTTCTCCTCGTCCATAGTCACTTCCCCAACCTCATTTTCTCCTCCGTCATCATCCCTTTCTCCTCCACCTCTACCTCCTCAATTTCCCCTTTTCTTGCCCAATATCATCCCATTAAAATCCGTTGCCATCATCACCTCCTTCTTCAAATCCTCCAACATCAACACCTTCTCTTTCACCTTCACCATCAATACATCCTCTTCATTTCCACTTATCTCCCCATCTCCTCTTTCTCCACCATGACAACCACCTCCACATCTTCCTCTCACATTGCTACCTCATCTCCTTTTCTTTCTCATCCACTATCACCATCACTTCCTCCTCAGCCTATTCCTCAATCACAACTTCCTTCACCTCCTAATTTTCCATCTTCATCATTTCATCATCTTCCTTCTCCCCACCACCACTCCGCCATCACACTTCGTCCGGGTATTCTCCTCCAGTCCCTCCATCTTTTAACCTACACACTTCTTTTTTAATCTATACAGATATTCATTGGAAAAAAAAGATAAAGTTGAGGGTATTGTTGTGCAAAATACACCTAATCTCTTATTTATCATATTCAAGGAAAATCCCATGATAATACCTGAGCTTTTGTTCTTCAGGAATGTTATTGGCACTGTTTGGTATCAATTGCAAGAAAGATAAAATTAGGGCATAAAGTTGCTAGAAAAAGTAAAGGGTATTTATTTGAAAGAGGGATAAAGCTTGGGGTGTGTTGTGCAAAGTACCTTCAACTTCTTATTTTTCATATTCAAGGGAAAATCTCGTACTAAGTATCTGGGCATGTTGATCTGAGAGTCTACCGTTGCAGGCATATAGTGTGTAAAAATTATACTAGCATTATACTCCATGTGAATAGTTGTATACGGTGGGATCTCCAGTATATGACAATTCTCATGAACACAAGAATTAATTGTAACAATCATTTTTTAAGGAAGGAACCGTGCAAAACTCTATAGTTAGGCGTGTTCAAGCTAGAGCAATTTCAAGATGGATGGCCCTCCGAGGAGTCATTCTCGCTCATGGCTCAACAACTAAAGCTAATACAGTGCATAGTCAAAGTACGAGAACGTTCCATTAACGCATGATGCATGGAAAGTCTGTTTACATAGCAACTCCTGTAAAACTAAGATATTCTTCAGTGATCATCCATATTCATGGTACACATGGCACTCGTACTAACATATATAATTAGAAAGAACATGTAATTCAAAGTACAAGAAAATAGTACAAATACTCAATGTCTGGAAAGATGTTTGATATACAAACATGATTAGGTTATACTACTATGAGAAGAAAAGAAACAGTATAGTAATATCAATTGTGGTATGTTTCAGACTACTAGCCAGTAAACTAGCATATAGTGGCTGTTTGTTTTGTCGTAAAAGTCGTAAAAGTCCGTAATTCGTAAATGACTTATATTCTAATTACAATTACGACGTTTGTTTGGACCGTAATTCGTAAAAGACTTACGCAACTCAACTGTTAATATTAATTTTTTAAAATTTAGCATTTTCAGTTTATTTCCAATATTAAAACTTTTTAAATCACAAAATAGTTAATTTGTGGTCAACTTTTCCACTTACGACTTACACATTACGACAACCAAACACCGTAAAATATATTACACTTTCTCACTTACAAGTATATATTACCAACCAAACACTGTAAAACTTATATGCATGACCAATTACAACAACCAAACAGACCCATTACTTTATAATGCCCATAACATACTAATAAATTAATATATAGCTAGGAATCCAAATCCAAGAAAAGAGTGACACTATTTTAGCGCAAAGACATGGAACTTCACAGCATTTAATTCAGTTCTTCAATCATGGGCGTTTATATTTAATGATTTTCAATGAAAATGTTCAAAAATGTTCTACAATTTGATTTATCAAGATACAAATCACCATATAACAAAAAAAACGGCAGAAATTACAGCGGTCAAAAGATACATCATCCTAACTTATTAGTGATTAAAAATGTAACACGTACTATTTTGCTTAAAATGTGCATGAATGTGTGTGTGTGTGAGAGAGAGAGAGAGAGAGAGAGAGAGAGAGAGAGAGAGAGAGAGAGTTTTGCATTACTTCTGCCCCAAAAGGATCAATATAATGGACGGTGGCTTCATCATGCATGCACCAGCCACCATTTCTGCGTCAAAATAGAAAAAAACATGTCGTTCATAAAGGCCAACATTACCATTTTAAGTGAAATCTAAGAGACCAAACAAATTGCGCGCATGAACTCCAACTGGCCAGAATCCACCAGTTTCTTCACTACACCTTTGGTTATTTCATGTTGTTGTACCCACCATCTTGAAAGAATGCCTACACATGCATGAGAAATGGTTAATAAGTTGCTTATTTGCCATTACAACTAATTCGAAACAAAGATATAAGCACAGGAAATTGAATTTGGATTTAGAGACGATCAGTGGATAAATAGCATTGAAAATCTATGAAGCACGGACACTTCAAAGTGAGTGAAGTGTCTGTGCGCGCGCCCTGACAAAAACCTCTCTAAGGAATCCATCAACCAGACAGAGACAAATGCAATCAGAGATGTACCCAACACGACAAGAACAGAGAACACAATGGAGAAAGCAAGCAGCCAACTCAGTATTTAACCAGGTTCGGTAATTTGTCTATGTCCTCGGGGCAAGGGAGAGAGATTTTATTGATTCAACAATCAATACAACTTGTTCCTTTCTTCAAAAAAATTTCAAGGAAGGTTTCAGTGGGATACAATACATGAGGGCTCTAGTCTTATTTATAACCAAAGAGTTCTAGGGTTTTAGGAAACCCTAATTGAATTTGATCCCAACTCAGAAAAGGAATCCAAATCCTAAAAGGAATCTAAATCCTAAAAAGAATTCAAATCCTAAAAGGAGAAGTAATTCACTGTTAGGAAACTCCAATTGGATCCGACTCCTTTTCAGAAACTAAGTCCGAATTCAAGTTGGATTCCACAAGTTTTATCAAGCTTTCATCTCCTCTATCTCCCTACAATTCTCCACCTCGGTGAAGATTTCTCAAATCTGAGCCGAACTCAATGAACACCAATATATTACCTGGCGAAATCGACACAAGATCTCGGCTTGAGCACTCGAACGAAATCGACATACGATCTTGGCGAAATCGACACACGATCTCCACTTGGCCAACAGACGAAACATGTTCCTTCAAACAAATCGCCAGTACACGTACAATTGATTTTCACTGATCTGACCAGATCCAAATTGAGTTTGTCGTCGCCACATGCAACTCTCACCAAAATTCAGCTGAGCTATCCAAACGAAATGCATCATACATACGTTCCTATCACTTCACCTTAGAAGAAATACCATATGAGCCGATCAACGAACATGTCTCCCATCAGCAACTTCATGACCTCAAGAAGAACCCATCATGAGCCAATAACTCTCCACTCCAACTGACTGGCTCTCTCCAATCTACATGTCTTCGAGACGGTCCAACCAAATCTGAGTAGAGCACACCAAACACCATCATCGGCTTCAACAAACTGATGCACACCCCCTTATGTAAACTTAACCATCTTCTCACCAGAAAATTAACTATTCATCGAGATCAAAATGCTTCAACTCTACGTGAAGTATAACTCTTCACCTCTACATGAATTCTAACTCTTCACCTCTACGTGAAGTCTCAATCAGCTTCTCGAGAACTCAAAACAGCTTCATACAGGTTGCATCACCAAATGTGGCTGCGCCTTTACGGATGCCTACGTACCTTGCCCAAGGAATCAATCCAACCGTAGTTCATTTAAATGAGCTCCATCAAGCTCAAGCACCTGTGACTGAATCTTCAGCAGCGAACCTAACTGGCTTAGTCATATGAACCTTCTCACTACCGTAATAGAGAACAACGGCCTTCAACTTGAGCTTGTCGCGGTCACAAGCTTGAGGTTCATGCTTTTTCACCACTTTTGTGGTTGTATCTTGGTCCTAATGGTTGCAAACAATTCCACATTCTCATCAATGTCTTCAACTTGTTCAGTATCAGCCTTGGCTATATGATCTCCACCCGGTGTCACATCCGGTGAAAATCTTTACTGATACCGAACCAACAGGAGATGGTGAGTAGCATCAACCTCCACTCGCTGCGATACTTCCTTGGTCTTATCCTCTCTACCTGTTAAGAGACGGTAGACTTCAACACTGAAGTCTCATCAAACGTGACATGCTGACTCATCACAATCTTCTTGTTTTCGGGGTCCCATAGCCTGTAGCCTTTCATATTTCTCTTGACACCCAAAAACACAAACTTCTTACTCGCAGATTCAGCATGCCATCTTTGGCACGAAAGTAGGTCGGACTTCCAAATTCTCGCAGCAAAGCAGACCTTGAGTAGCTTTCTCAGACCAAATTTCTATTGGAGCTTTACCTCCTATCACAGTCGATCTATTTATGAGATCGCTAGCATACACAATCGCCTCAGCTCAAAACGATTTGTCTAATCTTGCACTAGACAACAACCACCGAAACTTCTCCAGTAAGGAACAGTTTACCTCTTTAGCCAACCCATGTATAACTTCTGTAAAAGTGAGTACCAATACTAGTGTTTTGGTCAAATCGTAGGAATTGGTTCATGTATCTTTCAACATTACCAATCTGTAGCTACTGATCTTCCTACCTGTCTGCTTCTTCATCTTCCTTTCCACTTCACCAACATATCTAGGGTTTCATACCTTTATCTCATGGGATATATCCAACAATGCCTAGATAAATTATCAATAAAAGAGACAAAGTAATTGTGACCTCCAAGCGATGCAGTCTTAGCAGGTCCCCAAACGCTTAACACAATCAAGAAGACCTTCTGAGCGGTGAGTACTGGTGTGAATTTACCTTCTTCTTGTCCCGAACGCTGGTGTTCACCCACTAAGTTGTAGGTAGCAGCACCTTCCAATGATCCCTTCTTGAAGGAGCTTGCAAAGACTTTTCACCTCCATGTCCGACCTTCATCTGCCAGACCTGCGTGCAAATATTATCTTAAGAAATAGAAGTCTCTACCTGACCTGTAACGGTACTACACTTCAAGTAGTAGAAATTGTTCCGGCGGATGCCCCTTGTCACCACCATTGAGCCTTTAGTCATGTTGAGAACATCATCTCGTATTGATATGACAAGGGCCCACGCTTCCAAAGCGCCAACAGAGATAAGATTCTTTTTGAGTTGAGGTACATACCTCACCTCTTTAGTTCTCGTACTATCCCATCAAACATCTTGATACAGACTATGTAACGGTCCCAGTTTTCATAATTATATGTCAAATCCCCGTCTTCCCCCCTCCTACCGGCTCCCGCCCGGCCCCTTCCTCCTTTAAACACAAATGCACCATGCACGGTTAAATTATAATATTCATCACAAGCAATTTAAAACTAACTTACACGTCATTTCATATATGGAATGATACTCTCGATGAGTACTTGCCCATTATCATGTATTCTTATGCAAAATTAGTATCCTTGTCTTAACCAAGCATAAACACATATACATATATGTACAACATCAAATAACATACACTAATCACATTCATGTCACCCAAAATGAATTCTATTCCGTAACATGCATGTCAATGCCATTGTAAACTATACTTAAAAATGCAAGCCACATATGATATTTGGCAAAATGCTAAATTAACAAATTACTATAATATTTGCGATTTAATATAAAGCGGTCCAATTTATTTAAAAACCGCACTCACCATAAAGTTGAGCGTTCTACAAAAAGGTTCGTACCGAGCACCGCTTCTTGTTTCCTTTCCGAATAATCACCTCGGGCACCGACATGCTAATCCCCCTATTTAATAGTAGCAACAACATCACATAATTTAACTCTTAGTTAAACATCAAGTGGATTACAATGCTCTTGTAGAAGAGACCTATTTTACCATTACATATTGCTAGCCTCTTACCCTTGAGAGTATACCAACATGATTATTATGGCTATCTCACGGTTTCTTATACAATAATTTGTTTCTAATTAATATTTTCATGGAGTCCAATACCCAACCCCAATTCTTACTATTAAGCAATATCACATAGCCTCAATTCATTCCAATATTCATGCCCACAATATACATTTAATTAATAACCTAACCCAACAAGTTCTCACCTTCATTCGGAGAGTTCTTCACCAATCTTTTAGCTTCTACATGAACCCAAACCATGATCCTATTCAAGAGATCAACAAGATATCTTTTAGTGCTAAATTCACCAATATCTTGGAAGGTTACCACTATTTATATGCAAATTTTCTTCTAAAATTTAAATCAGAATTTTATCAAGTCTTAGATGAACTCACCTTAAAATTCAGATCTAGGGCTGAATTTCACCTTTAAAAACTTGACCTTTTTCTATGAGAAACTCCATTTCCCCCCTTCCCTCAAACCCTAGCAAAGAACAAAGGCCATTTTAGTTATGAAATAAATTATAACATGAGAAGGATTAGTGTAGTATAACTTTACCTTCACCAAATCTTTGCCTCTGAAAATTTGGGGTTTTTAGGAACAAATTTCAGAATTTAGGGCTTTGATTTACCTTTGCAAAACCATTCACAATCTGAATTTTTCCTTTACTTCTTCAATCAACCAAGATCCCCCCCTCAACCAAGCCCACTCGCGGCCTGGGGCGTCGCCCGCGCGGCTGTGCGCGGCCTGCGCCGCCCCCGCGCGGCCCCGCGCGGCCCCGGCGCGGCTGTGCGCGCGGCTGTGCGCGGCCGCGCGCTGGTGGCGCGCGGTTGCGCCGCCTCCCTGGCTTCGGCTGAGGGTAAGTGAGAGAGAGAGAGAGAGAGAGATTAGGGTTTGGTTGTTTTTGGAGAGCCCTAAATTTTTTTACAGAGAAGAAAGAGATTTCTCCTCTCAGATTCTCACGTAAGAGGAGGTCATTAAACAAAAGGCCCTTAACAATATAATCTTTGCAATTATCAATTCCCCTGAAGTCTTGCCACATGGCCAAGGCTAGGATCAAAATGATCCTAGCCCTACACCTCTTTTCTCCATGCACACCTAACCCCTTTCTAATTAAAATTTCTAAATACCAAGTATTACAATTAATTAAAGGGGTATGGTTGGTGGGGGTAGTATATACCATGTATAATTATTTTCAAATATTAAAATATATGACACCTTGCATATACATGATTATTCTTTACATAAAACATTGATATTTACATTATCACATACTTGTGGTAATTTATTAACACAAATTTCTCACTTAATCATCAGAGAAAAATAATTAAATTTATATAGATATATAGACATACCAATTAAAATTTGCATTGCCACACCAATTTATGATTAGAGTACACCGAACATAAAGTTATCAGTCCCAATTATCCGGCATTATCTCCTGGCAGAGGATTAAGATATTCTTTAGGAAAAGAAATAAATAATAAAATATTCGGGATGTTACATTCTACCCTCCTTAAGAAAGTTTCGTCCTCGAAACTTATAGCAGGAGGAATAAGATAGGGTCAAATATTTGTAATTCCTCTTCCGATTCCATGTAGCTTTTACAACTTCATACTTAACTTAAAATTTGCACAGGTTTCTAACTGTGGAATACATCCCTTGTTAATTTCAATCAACACTTGATTTTATGAACATTGGCAGTTCAAAACTTTCAGGTTATGTAAGGAGTAAAAATCTATGATGAATTAGAACAAGGTTTCGATCCTTTTTCACACGAATGTTGCTGACCGCCTACATGCTTGATATAACAATTTATTTCATACCCATGATAGTTCCTTTAAAATAATTTCCCACTTTATTTAAGGTCAAATCCCTTCTTAATATTAATTTTGACCTCGGAGCTTTGAAACTTTGAATGCTTTTCTGGCGGTGGAGTCAGTCGGTAATAATAGATCCAATTTAAACTCAGATATTCGATTGATCTAAAGTGTTATGGATTCAAACTACTTTTCGTATCACAAACTTATCGGATAAGCCTTAACAACCGCTGAAATTTCTAGCGAAACTCCCATATTAAATCCTGTGTCATGAAAAATGGTTTACATTTTAATTACTTTACTTGTAGACTAGAACTTGCATCAGTCCTCCACAAAAAATATATATGTCATGATCTAACAAATAGATGACAAAATTCAAAAACTCAGTGGCTTAATTTACTAAAATGTTTATCATTAATACTTTATTGACGGGACGAAGTTAATTCAATCAAAGAAAGCTAAAGTCATGTCCTTCCATCGACTTATTCATGTATGTGATGAGTACAAATATCTGATCATCCTCTTATTCTGAATTAGTTTCCCACCACAATTTACCAATTACAGGTAAGTGAACAATCCTTCTTTTACAGATGACACAGAGTGTTTTAATATTGCAGTAGCTGTAACACTTTACTTTATGCTCGTTGTTTTCTAAAATAACAAGAATTCTCTCAAAGTCATGATAAATCCCAATTCTAACATAAATGTATATTACCAAGGTTTCATTATACAGAGTAATACCTCTGGTGGTAAAGTTAATCAATATTCAACAGCTCAAGTTGATTTGTTGTATCGAATAATTAAAGGCATCAGAAATCCAATTTAGCTTTCATTGCGACTTGAGTTGCCACAAGAATGTTTTGAGAATTTCCAGAGTCATTATTTCATATCATTCTTATCTGTCATGAGAAAATTTCATTCTTCACAATTATTCAATTCCTTCAAGAATTTCCCGAACTACTATGGGTTTTGAGACCTTAACTATATAAGGATAATTTCATGCTTTCCATTATAATTTATCGTATTAACATCTTTTCTACATTACGAAGCCATCCCTTTTGCTTGCAAGAGGTGAGAAGTTACCAGAATTATCTCTTAGCTTTAAATTTAACTTCATTATCAATCAACAGCATAGGTTTTATACCCTATCATATGCTCGATGAATAAGTTATAATCACTGATATTATTATCCACATTTAGAGGTCATAATGTATCAAATTTTTAATTTCAAATTTCGAAAGAATTACACTGTGTAAATAATAACTACCCATGTCACAGGTACATCCATACATAAAATTTACAATAAGTTACAATTATTGTTCTTATGAATGTTGTTACTTGGTCTGGTTTCATCTAGTGAACTCAAACACTATTTCATTATCTGACATGATGTAACTTAGTGTAATATCAATGACAGTTGCAACTTGCGGTGAGCACCTGACTTAAATCTGTATACAATAATTGGTTGAGACATAAGATAAGGATTTGTATAATGTCACCCACATAAGATTGTCTCATAACATAATTTGCTTCTCAATTTCACATACAATGATCCTGCCACTATACATACAAAACAAATGACATTCATACATCAGTCCCTCAGCGTACTGGTGGACTCACAATTTTATACACAAGTATGCATTGACCATCTTATTAAACACTAGGGTACTTATGATTCTGTTTCTAGATTCATCAAAATATCATCCTCTCTTCATTTCATATTCATACAGTATAAATTATCCCTATATAAAGATGTTCTTCAAAGAGTAACAATTTCATATTCCAACAATATGACAATCCCTTATATTCTTTTATCTGCGACTTTAATCATCCCACACCCAGATTCTTAATAAGGTTCTTCTGTTCCGATTTATCTTGATTTGCCTGATATTTCAATTACTTTCATATTCCAGTGTCCCATATCACTGGCAGCTCATACTGAGGGCCCGCACCCCCAATAGAACGCATTCGAATCAAGACACCGGGGGTATGCCCTCATTCGAACGTATGAAAATAATCAATATCCTGCACTTCGAGATCAATCATACACGTCAGAACCGACTACCCCCTTGAAAATTCTTATATACTGTCACGCTATCAATCAAACAATGCACACATACATACATATTAGTCCTATGGATCAATCCCGATACATAAATAACAATTCTAGGTCATATTCCTATGCCTACACTTTCTAGGCCCTATATCTATGCCTTACTCCTCATTTCTAAACCTTAACTCTGATACTAACTGTAACGGTCCCAGTTTCATAATTATATGTCAAATCCCCGTCTTCCCCCTCCTACCGGCTCCCGCCCGGCCCCTTCCTCCTTTAAACACAAATGCACCATGCACGGTTAAATTATAATATTCATCACAAGCAATTTAAAACTAACTTACACGTCATTTCATATATGGAATGATACTCTCGATGAGTACTTGCCCATTATCATGTATTCTTATGCAAATTAGTATCCTTGTCTTAACCAAGCATAACACATATACATATATGTACAACATCAAATAACATACACTAATCACATTCATGTCACCAAAATGAATTCTATTCCGTAACATGCATGTCAATGTCATTGTAAACTATACTTAAAAATGCAAGCCACATATGATATTTGGCAAAATGCTAAATAACAAATTACTATAATATTTGCGATTTAATATAAGCGGTCCAATTTATTTAAAACCCCACTCACCATAAAGTTGAGCGTTCTACAAAAGGTCGTACGAGCACACGCTTCTTGTTTCCTTTCCGAATAATCACCTCGGGCATCGACATGCTAACCCCCTATTTAATAGTAGCAACAACATCACATAATTTAACTCTTAGTTAAACATCAAGTGGATTACAATGCTCTTGTAGAAGGACCTATTTTACCATTACATATTGCTAGCCTCTTAACCTTGAGAGTATACCAACATGATTATTATGGCTATCTCACGGTTTCTTATACAATAATTTGTTTCTAATAATATTTCATGGAGTCCAATACCCAACCCAATTCTTACTATTAAGCAATATCACATAGCCTCAATTCATTCCAATATTCATGCCCACAATATACATTTAATTAATAACCTAACCCAACAAGTTCTCACCTTCATTCGGAGAGTTCTTCACCAATCTTTAGCTTCTACATGAACCCAAACCATGATCCTATTCAAGAGATCAACAAGATATCTTTTAGTGCTAAATTCACCAATATCTTGGAAGGTTACCACTTTATATGCAAATTTTCTTCTAAAATTTAAATCAGAATTTTATCAAGTCTTAGATGAACTCACCTTAAAATTCAGATCTAGGGCTGAATTTCACCTTTAAAAACTTGACCTTTTTCTATGAGAAAACTCCATTTTTCCCCCTTCCCTCAAACCCTAGCAAAGAACAAAGGCCATTTTTAGTTATGAAATAAATTATAACATGAGAAGGATTAGTGTAGTATAACTTTACCTTCACCAAATCTTTGCCTCTGAAAAATTTGGGTTTTTAGGAACAAATTTCAGAATTTAGGGTTTTTGATTTACCTTGCAAAACCATTCACAATCTGAATTTTTCCTTACTTCTTCAATCAACCAAGATCCCCCCCTCAACCAAGCCCACTCGCGGCCTGGGGCGTCGCCCGCGCGGCTGTGCGCCGCCCCCGCGCGGCCCCGCGCGGCTGTGGCGCGCGACTGTGCGCGGCCGCGCGCTGGTGGCGCGCGGTTGCGCCGCCTCCCTGGCTTGGCTGAGGGTAAGTGAGAGAGAGAGAGAGAGAGATTAGGGTTTGGTTGTTTTTGGAGAGCCCTAATTTTTTTACAGAGAAGAAAGAGATTTCTCCTCTCAGATTCTCACGTAAGAGGGGTCATTAAACAAAAAAAGGCCCTTAACAATATAATCTTTGCAATTATCAATTCCCCTCAAGTCTTGCCACATGGCCAAGGCTAGGATCAAAAATGATCCTAGCCCTAACTCTTTCTCCATGCACACCTAACCCTTTTCTAATTAAAATTTCTAAATACCAAGTATTACAATTAATTAAAGGGGTATGGTTGGTGGGGGTATTTTAGTATATACCATGTATAATTATTTTCAATATTAAAATATATGACACCTTGCATATACATGATTATTCTTACATAAAACATTGATATTTAATTATCACATACTTGTGGTAATTTATTAACACAAATTTCTCACTTAATCATCAGAGAAAAATAATTAAATTTATATAGATATATAGACATACCAATTAAAATTTGCATTGCCACACAATTTATGATTAGAGTACACCGAACATAAAGTTATCAGTCCCAATTATCCGGCATTATCTCCTGGCAGAGGATTAAGATATCTTTAGGAAAAGAAATAAATAATAAAAAATTCGGGATGTTACAGATATACCCATCCCTTCCACATTACACGGATGATCATCACCCATGACCGTGAAGCATCCATCTAGCCTTCAAAACTAGAAAAACAGACCCTGTTCGGGCACACATGATAGGTAGCTCCGGTATTTAGATCCACTCAGCATTATCTGAGTAATCAACAGTAGGAGTAGTAACATAGAGAGAGAATACTGATGAGTCTGAATCCGATCCATCCGCTTGTGAAGTACTGGCATGAGTACTGACCACCTT